>JADBJO010005641.1:98126-128126 GCA_016801955.1 Conus betulinus | reverse complement strand
CTAAACTACTAAAGTAGAAATAGTAAACAACTGCAGGCACAAATGGAAATCGTTGTCAGCAAACGCACCCTGAACTGTAAACAACCTGAAAAACCGAACAACACGTGCAGCCAATCCGCACGTGCAAACAGTGACATTAGGCCATATAACACTGGCAGTAGGCGATCCAACACCATCCTGAGGAGAGCCAGCGCTCGAAAACAGATCTGTTGATGATTTTTTAAAAAACTTCCTTTTACCATACTATTTTAACAGATATTGCTCCCCAAGGGGTTGAGCACTGTGAAAGTTTTATTGGGCGTTTTAGTACTATTGATGATATATATATATATATATATATATATATATATATATATATATATATATATATATATATATATATATGCCATTCTCAGAGTCAAAACATGCTTAATAAGGAGAACCTTCCAGAGGTACATATGAATACACAAACAATATATCTTTGTCTACACCAAGCAATGTTTTACTGATGATTAATGCACCAAACATATCTGATTTTATTTCAACCTTTCTGACATGTGACACAAATGTATTTCTAACAAGACATAAGATTCCACCTGAATTTCTCCCTTTAGTTGTTAATTTTATTGCAGGTAAAGAAAACATTTTATATCCAGAAAAATATAGTTGATTTAAGTTCATCAATAAACGTTTCAACGAAACAAATAAAATCAAACGACTGAAGACATGAGACAAAATCATAGTTCTGTAATTTTGAAAGCAATCCATTAACATTCCAATGAAGTAAAGATAATGATCTAGTTTTGCTACTTTCGTTGCTAACTACATTTTCCAAGCGGCTGTGTTCATCAAAATCATGTACGGAACTTGAAACACATTCCAAAGTTGAAACATACTGCGAGTTCTCGTCAGCCGATTCAACACACTCACTGTCATCCACATTCAAATCCCGTGCATGCTCACTTTCATTCTGGGTCACACTGGGCAATGACACCTGTGTCTCTTTGAGGATAGTTCCCTCACAAACAAAAACGTCCTCAACAAAACTGGGCGGGCCGGTTTCCTATTTGAAGTCTACGAGTCTGTCACGAGCGTCAACAGAGAACTTTTTGCCGTCAATTAATAAATAATTGAACACAATCGTGGCTCGTTTCCCCTCCTGCCCTGCCCTTTTTTTAAATGCGGAGTCAGCCTTCGTCGGATGTCCCTGACCCCTTTGAAAAGCCCCCCCCCCCCCCCCCCCCCCCCGCCCCCTCGATGTAGACCTCAGAGCCTTTAAGTTTACTTTAGCTTTTAGAATGTTCGCCTTCTGTTTATAAAAGGCGCAGTGGGCTATCACCGGGGAGTCGGGTTGGGAACTGAGCCGGTGGACATGGTCGAATTCCACGTCATCCGTCAGGTCCAGCTTGTACGAGAGAGAGAGAGAGACAGAGAGACAGAGAGACAGAGATACACACACACAGAGACAGAAAGACACAGAGATGGAGAGAGAGACAGACGGAAAGATAGGCAGACAGACAGACAGAGACGCTTAAAACCGACGATACGTGGGATGTGAAACATTGGCGGATGTTCTCCTGTGGATAGTTCTGATGCCTGGCACATGTTGCCTCCGATGGCCGGCAGTTGTCCGGACAGCCAGGCCTAGTACATGTGGCAGTCAGTTTTACGGAAAATACTACAAGGGATATGACTGGAATTTTTTGTTTGATATTAGCCATTTGGATCTAAACCCTAACGGTTTTTAGGTGATTTCCAACTTTTAAGTTTTCCCCACCCTCCCTACCCCCATCTCCAGCTTCCCTCCTCTCTCTCTCTCTCTCTCTCTCTCTCTCTCTCTCTCTCTCTCTCTCTCTCTCTCTCTCTCACACACACACACACACACACACACACACACACACACACACACACACACACACACACGCACACACACACACACACACACACACGCATACGCACACACACACACACACACACACACACACACACACACACACGCACACGTACACACACACACACACACACACACACACACACACACACACACGTTCGCGCGGAAACACCTTGACGCCAGTGACTGGATCCCATCACCAACTCAAACATGGACTCTGGATTCAAACAGGAATGTATGCAGAAATTCCTCACTGTTGTCACGACCATAGTGACGGCTTGAATTTAAGAAACAAAGTAAGAGGTGTCTCTGTAGAAAATTCCAGCCTGAAATTTGCCCAGCCTGACACCTGTGATTTTCCTTGTAGACATTCTCAAGTGGACATTGAATGCTTTCTCAGGAACTGTGGCTATGTTCTCGGTGGCTTGGTAAGTTTTTTTCTTAGTTACGAGTGTGTGTGTTGACAGAATACATGGATTGCTTTGGCAGGCCATCCAAAACAAACCAGAAAACCGAGAGTGGCATGCATGGATGCTGAGCGGTGGACAGTGAGCTCAGAGAATTTTGTGACCTGTAATATGCGAAGTTGAAGAGGAGAGAAAACACGTCTGGTTGACGGCGCCGTAGTGACAGCGAGACTCTGCAGGAACGCATGCCTCACAGTTTTAGTCACAGACACTGAGGGCGACTTCTGTGCATGCAACTTGAAGGCTACGGCTGATCAGAGTACAGAAAAAAAACACTCTATAAGCCAAATGAAGAAGATGAACGGTGAGGAGAAAGGGAAGATAAATATTCTTCAGATAAAAGATCATGTGATTATTAATGTACTTTTCTTCTTTCAGGAACATTCTATCTGGTTAGAATAGGGCTACAGTATATTTGTTGAGAGGGAAACAAGAACAGTTTGTGATTTGCTCTGTAAGTCGACGAGACATCGCAAAGACTGGAAACTGGTGAAGAATTGTTGTAAGTCTGTGAGCATCAGAACACTTTGTTCATGGAAACGAGTATTTTGTGGGGTGTGGCACTGTGGGTGTGAACTAAAGAGCTATTCCTTTCTTTTAGTCTGTGAGGACCTTGGTGAGGTGTTTTTTATGAAAAAAATGTATTACTAATCTTTGTGAAAAAATTATGTGTAAGTAAATAGTGCAAAAGATTTAGTTTATAGTTGAAAGAAGGGACTCTCTTTTGGTTTGTCTGACTGGTTGTCTTGTCGACGTTGCTGAGTGAGAGTCTGATATGCTACTACTGGGGTGAATGACAAGAGTTGTTTCTTCTCTTTCGTTTCATTTTTGTGAAGTAAAATTTAGACTCCAGAAAGGGGTCTAAATTATCATGTTTGAAGACCTAACTACAATCACAAGGCTCACGAATGTTGTCTTCACATAACTGTTGCAGTGGTCCCCAGACAAAGATGTGTCCTTAAACTGATAACATCCATAGTCTACTCCCCAATGCACAACTGAGGTCCAGTTATTACGCTAAGCGATATGGAAGACTCAGTAAAAATGGCTTTGTATGGTCAAGTATGGAATATCATGGTCAATTTCAGTTCATGATGAAGAGTAGCCAATTGAAAATGCTCGAAATTTCATGGAATGATCGGAAACTGTGACATATATGAAAGAGTTACGACTAAGAATCAATCGCCTATTCTTTGACATTTCATTGGACATATGACAGAGACTGATATGAATTTTTAAAATGCTGGTCCTGACTAACATCGATCAAAAGAGAGGAAATGTCGACTTCAGTAACAGACTCAAAGATTTTCCTTCCAACAGCTGATTTACAAATCAATCGTATTCATAACTGTCACAACTTTCCCAACACGGAGACATGCATTCCACTTTTGCAGCTCACTCTCAAAAATCCCATTCTAACGGCTTTAAAAATTGTTCTCTTATATATATCTTCGACCACTAAAATGCTGATTGTATAGAGTTAATGAAATCAAAAGGTCGAGAAACATGGCTTAGCACCTAAAACAACAAACGTGAAACATTGTTGTTGAATGTTTAAAACAAAATCAAAATAACGGAACATTCTGAAAGGATGGTAACCACGACATATTACAGCCAATCAAAACGTTCGTATGTTTCGAGAAATAATTGCTGGGAACCTTTTGTACTTTCAGCGCGTTTCTGGAACTTAAAGAGACTTCCAGACTCATCACGCAGGCTGTAAGCAAAAGAGAAACCAAATGTGTCGATCTGAATTAAGAAGTGATGATAGGTGAATCAATCAGTTTTTAACATGCAGCTAATGATGTTCATTATGTTCGGGACAATAAATCTGCCGTGTATGTTATAGTGAAAACTGCTGCTGGCAGCAGGTCGCCTGCTTACACTACAGTACAGTCCAATTCACAGCACTGGCGCAAAGCCACTGACAGCACATTCTAACAAGAATCTGAAGATGCTTTTGGCTAAACAAACTGGCAGTTATTACTGCAGGATCTGATCTGCTTTACATTTTTTAACCAAACTAAGCATTCCCGTCACCCTGAAATATGTATTTTTTTCTTTCTCAGCCTTGATGATGACAGTTTGAAGCTGCTCGTTGAATGGTTCATTCTGGTCATCATCATAGTCTGAGGTGGGAGCTTGCACAGCCAGTCCACTGTCATCATCATAGTCTGAGGTTGGAGCTTGCACAGTCCACTGTCCATCATAGTCATGGGAGCATCATCATCATCATAGTCTGAGGTGGGAGCTTGCACAGCCAGTCCACTGTCATCATCATAGTCTGAGGTGGGAGCTTGCACAGCCAGTCCGCTGTCATCATCATAGTCTGAGGTGGGAGCTTGCACAGCCAGTCCGCTGCTGTCATCATCATAGTCTGAGGTGGGAGCTTGCACAGCCAGTCAGTCCGCTGTCATCATCATAGTCTGAGGTGGGAGCTTGCACAGCCAGTCCGCTGTCATCATCATAGTCTGAGGTGGGAGCTTGCACAGCCAGTCCGCTGTCATCATCATAGTCTGAGGTGGGAGCTTGCACAGCCAGTCCGCTGTCATCATCATAGTCTGAGGTGGGAGCTTGCACAGCCAGTCCGCTGTCATCATCATAGTCTGAGGTGGGAGCTTGCACAGCCAGTCCGCTGTCATCAACATAGTCTGAGGTGGGAGCTTGCACAACCAGTCCACTGTCATCATCATAGTCTGATGTGGGAGCTTGCACAGCCAGTCCGTCTGTCATCATCATAGTATGATGTGGGAGCTTGCACAGCCAGTCCGCTGTCATCATCATAGTCTGATGTGGGAGCTTGCACAGCCAGTCCACTTCACGTATGCAGCAGGTGTTCATCGGTTACATGGATGCCAGTAGCAGAGAAGAATTTCTGACATAACATTCTGCAAGAAGCGTCACGAGAACAGACCTTCCCTGATTCACCAAGCTATCTGCATGCACAGCTAAGGCAGTTGGCGGGTGGTGTGATGTAAGAGACTGCGTATTGATCTCAGGAACTGCAGCTTGAAGCTAAAGATGTTGGGGAGATAATGAATACATGGAGTGTTCCAAGGAAATGCAGGGAAGTATATCGAAAAATCTCCATCCTTCAGGTATGTATCTAACAGATGCCACTATCCGATCTGGTACTCATGTGTATGTACGCTATTGGAAACTGCCTTCCAACATCTGCCACATTACCATCAGAGGAACACCAATCATTTTTTTTTTACCGAAACGAGGGTGTGCATAACAGTAACACTTGCAGCTGATGAGAAATTCATCAGCTGAAAACTGTTGGACAAGAGGATGAAAAACATCCGTTTCAAAGTCGATCCTGACAAAATGAAAGTTCCTGACATCGCTGTAAGCAGCTTCCAAAGTAAATTTTGCTTCAAGAACCCCTTGCAAAGAATTGTAACCAAATGATGACCGACACTGCCACGCAGAAGAAGCTGGGAATAAACCAATGGAAGTAGAAGTCATTGATCACAAGAAATGTTTCGTATGTTTGACACTTAAAGAAATTTGAAATTCTACAACAAGAAACGTGAGCCGGAAAGGAGAAGCGCGGCACTTGAATAGTAGGCCTGATCGAGAAATTAAGAAATTAAAAAAAAAAAACAACTCTGACTATATGTAAGAGTGTTAAGACGTGGACAGTGACGACAGAAAAAAAAGCGCTAAACTTTGTAAAAGACTTGACCAGACAGAAACAAAGCAATGACAGCACCATTCAGGACAAAACACAACGCAGTAACTATTTTTCGAAGTCCCTTCTGCACCAAAATCTGGCACACAGACGAAAAGCCCACAGAACTCCGTCACTAATCATCACCTTTTCCAAGAAAGAAAACCTCCGACACTGCCATAGTTATGACATGGTCAATTTGACCAGCAATGCCACAAAAGTGCTAAATTTATTTCTGAATAGGTTACAGCTATAAGCAGATATCACAGGTTGCGTTTACATCTAGCTAGGGGACAAGTGTGGCATGGCACGGAATGATTGCATGGCGCTTTGCATTTACATGGCTCTGGCTGAAAACGAGCGACTGTGAGCCATCGTAAATGGGGCACTGGTATCTTCCATTCAGCCATTTATATTGGCCTTACGGAATGAGGCTTTTAATTTTTCTTCTTTTTTTCTCTTTTTCTTCACGGCCCTGACTTGCATTTTTCTACGTTCATCAGCAATAACTTGTCCAATGTGCGCAAATATAGAAATATTTCTAGTGCTGGAGTCCAGCTTCTTCTGAATGGCCTCAACAGCCCATACTTGAGTGAGGGCTTTTGTTTTTAACACTGTCCAGAAACTCAAGGCCGTTTGGAATGTGGCCACGTTTGGCCTGCCTGTTGCTCACTTCAAGAGCTGGGCTGTGGCACAGTATGGTTTTGCACTGAAAAGGTAAAAGTGAGCAGTTGTTGGGGTCATGGGCAACCCAGGCTCGGTGAAAATAAAGTCCCAATGTAAACAGTTCCATCATGCTGAAGAAGAAGAAGAAGAAGAAGAAGAAGAAGAAAGAAGAAGAAGAAGAAGAAGAAAGAAGAAGAAGAAGAAAAAGGCTGAATTTTGCAAAGGCAGAAGTCCTATCAAACAGATCTTTAACCCGCGTACCCATAGCCAAACACATCTCTAACACGAGAAAGTTCTACCTGGTCATCGTAGACTTTAAGGAAGCGTTTGATAGTGTCTGACAGGAGGCGCTGTCAGCTAAAATAATAAATGTTACAAAAGCTTATCAACACCATTCATTAACTGCACTCCAAAGCAGCCTACACAGCACTCAACAAGGCGCTACTGGAGAGTGGTTTTATACTTACTTTGGCAGAAGTTCGACTGGGCTGTCTTCTGTTTTTTACACTTTTCAATCTACCCTAAGACTCCATCATGATGCACTGGAACATAGCATTGGGAGAAGAGTTGTCACAAACCTTTGCTTTGCAGATGACAATAAAGGCCTGACATATAGAGGGGAACTTGCCAAGCTCATTAAAAAAAAAGGATGAAATGTTAACAAAACATGGCATGGAAATATGCATGTAGTTGACAGTCACCCACAATAACACTATGAACACTAATGTAATATGCACCTAGTTGACAGTCACCAACGACAACACCATGAACACTAATGTTACTGTCAAATTACAGTAGTAAGAAACAGTTCAACAGTACACTTATCCGGAATCCATCATTCTTAATGTAACTGATGCATTTGGATAACATACTAGACGTGTATTTGGTAAAGATTTATGCCCGAATGGCACATGATCTTTGGCGTAAGGCCTTTCTCTCCTTGGGGATAATAAATGGAATTCTGGCCTTGTGAAGAAAAGTGTGCAAGGCTATGCAATAAGTTCTATGTCGCAACAATTACCATGTGGCTATCTCTCGGATAGTGTGAGATTTAGCACTTAGGATAGTTGCAGGGTCCAAATCCTAGGGTCCTGTTCTTTGCTTATTAGAGAGAGCATTGTTTAGACTGGGAGAATATAATCTATGTCTCTAAATATGAAAGGCTGACTTGAAGTTACAATCTTATATAGTTGCTGGGGTGCATTTGAATGAAGTGCCCGATAGATTTAGTTTTGTCATCAACTCAGTACTTTCGCACAGACAGCCTTATTCACTACATGCATGGAAACAAAGGGACTATTTGTGACAATATTTCAATATCTGTTTACCATTTTGCTGGGGAAGAAAGAAAGAAAGGATGAATAAAAAAAAAATTAAAAAAAAAAAAAAACGAAAAATTCTGGTAACGCATCAGTTTAAATGGTATATATCAGTAGTGCCTCTAGTTTTGTATCATTTTTGTGAGCTCAAAAGCACGCTTTCAATTATCTGAGCAAAATTACGAAGGTTCATATTTTCGAGGTCTTTGAGTCCTGATCTGCCTAGGCCCCTTGTATGTAGTCTACATCTGTATTGTTTCCACAGGCCTTGCAAGATGATTTAAGCCAGAGTTCGGGGCTACAGCATAGATCAAGTAGTAACATCAAAGTTTGAACAGATGAAAATCGTCCTGGCTCTGTGAAATTAAATTTTGGAATGTGAAAAAGATGATTTTATCCTGGAATTTGGGGTCAGTAAATCAGTCCAACACCATATGTCAGAATGATGCATGACTTGTGGACTCCTGTGTGTTTCTACGCCATTAGTAGGGCACTAAGATTTTGGAGTGAAAAGTCTAGCAGACGACATGTGGATCGTGCTTGCATAGTAAAAAAGAAAAAGTAATGGACATGAAACCTGACTCAGAGTCACGTATGGTAAGGACCAAGCACTGGACTATGCGGTGAATATGTTTTGGTACTGGCTGATCATCTGACAAAAGCCAGTGCAGCTTTGAGTGTCATGAGAATATACAACATTTGGGACCTAAACTGTAACCGTGGACTCGGACTTCTGCATTAGTTGATGAAATGGACGGGTGCCCTAGGGGTCTTCTCTTTCTGACCCTTAATTGGCAAGGTCAGCAGTCTGGATTAAAAAAAAAACATTAAGAATACTCCAGATTAACTTCAGAGTACGAAGTTCAAATGTTGCAATGAATGACGCAATGAATAATCCAGTGAATGATGATTTTTCATTTGGCGTCATTGTAGCGTTGACGTCACACTGCCTGTCAGAAAGTGAGGAAGGTCTGGACCTTTTCCAGGAAACAAGTATATCGTACTGAATGTGTGCTCACTTATTTGTTATATTACAGGAAGGAAGAAAGTATGGGAAATAAAGAAATACGCTGAGAAAAACATAATTGTAATAAAATGCATACACACCAATATGCAATCATATAATACTCACTTCTAGATGAGGCTGAGATAGCACATGGGTGAAGAGGTGGAAAGGGTTTGGGTCTGAGACGGCATGGAGGGTGGGGGAAGAAACAGGGGCTACATTACATAATCAGCGGCTCTTCCTTTACTGCGCCCAACAACAAATAAATTCAATCCTTTTGCTATTCAAATTGTCTTCCTTGTATAAAAAACACCATCTGCATCAACATATGATCATCGTCTGATTGAATGTTGACTAACTGAAAACACTCAAAATATGTCTAGTGGTTCAACAGTTGAAGTCAGTGCTTCCCTGGGTCCCGATGGAACCTTCGGGAAAAAAATCTCTTTCACTTCTCTTTTCTTCTCTTCTCTCTTCTCTCAAATCTCGATTAACTCAAGACAATCAAAAAGAATATGTCTGATGGAAAAAGAATCTGGCTGCCCATACATGATATTTTAAAATAATGTTTTCCATGCATCAAGTCTTCTCTGGAATTTTATACAGGCATGGTGTCTTGTACCTTGAACGCATGTTTTGAGACGAAAGGTTATTTTCTCTATTTTCACGCCTAGAATAAATGTTACTTTGAAACAATCAGCATATGTAATATGATGACAATGGGATCCTCAAAGGTGTTGGGCAACATGAAATGTGGCACTCAACCTAGCATTCGGGCCAGCTGTTTTATTTATTGACATTCCACAGGGAGAAGGGATAAAACCCTCAAAGACAACGTGTAAGATATTTCTTCTAAAAAAAAATCATGTCGTTCTCTATTCCGATTGCTACTTCTGGCTTGAAGGATTGATCTGAAGCAGAAGTGAAAGACTGGCCTGAGTCAACTCAAAACTTGGAATGGAACTAAGTGCGCATGCGCCAGAGAAGTAAGTTTGAGAAACTAATGGCGAGATCGAAGAGTGACAATAACGATCACATTCCAGTTGTATCTGTGACTGAAGAAGAGACGCGCAGGGTGAAGGAGAGATGGGTTGTGAATCTATCAGAACGTGAACTTTCTGACTCAGAACAGCAAGTGCTGGAAAAGGGACTCAATTTTGCTGTGACCCCGGACAAACTCCCCACGTGGACTACATCACGTGCATCGAAACCGCCTGCAGACAGATAGGCCTGCATACAGAAGAGGCGTTCCATCTGTGGTCGGAATGTGTCAACATCCTGAAACAAGCACAACCGCCGAAATCCAACATTCCTGTTGAGGAGAGGCGTGCGTTGGCCCGACTTAGGAAAGACGACACGAGTTTGATACTCCCAGCCGACAAGGGTCGGTCCACGGTCATCATCCCCAAGTCCATGTACTATGACAAAGCCAGCCAACTGTTGGATGACAGAAACACCTACCAGCCTCTCAAGAAAGACCCCACCAACAGGTATGCCACTGTTACGGATGGTGTGCAGTGCGTGTTTTGTTGTCTGACTCTCGCTCTCAAAACTTTGGATGCATGTAATAATTATTCCCTACACACACACCCACACCATACGCACATGGATAGCCAGGCAACATACGAGTTAGCTTTTTTTCTTGATAATTATGCTGCCTGAACCATCAAAACATACATTCATGTGAATTGGTACAAATCAATACATGTCACTACATAGCATATAGATCAAGATATCAATGCATAGAAACTTCAATTAACAGATATCAGCGTATCTTATTACATATCTTGATATCACTCACAGATCTCGCCAGCGCCGTCCACAGTGTCTCATATATATATATATATATATATATATATATATATATATATATATATATATATATATATATATATATATATATATAATCAATACACTCGGTTCCACAATACCCAAGCCACAGTCTACAGCACTAAAAGAAGGCAGAGAATGATAACCAAGGTCCCCACATGGTAAGCACAGCCGTTCACAAATACAAGCGATGAAGAACTGCAGATTCACAAGACGCAGTAACCATAGAAGAACTGCAGATTCACAAGACACAGTACTGTACGCCTTCTCGCGATTCAGCAACTTTTGACTAGTGAACCCAGCTGGGTGAAGAACATCATCATTCTTCTGGAGCAATGCAACACCCAAACCAACAGAAACTAGCATCATTCCTGAGAACAAAAGGATTACCCAATCTAGGTGACAACACACAGGTGCAGAAAACAAGATTCCCTGAATCTTTCTCAAAGCTTCAGCACACTCAGGAGTCCAAGAAATAGACTTGAAATCAATGCGGAAACGACACGTACAATCTTTCTTTCTGACGAACACAACTGGAGATGCATACGGTCTATTCGATGGCTCAATGATACCAAGATCCAACATGATACCAATTTCTCTCTCAACAACCTCTTTCACAGAAAAGGGGATTTCATAGCATTTCTTCTATCAGGGACATCTGTTGTAAGATGGATCTGTAGTATTACATCACCTGACAAAGAACCTGGTTTGGGAGTCAAAATGTCCTGAAAAATCATCAAAGATTACACACAACTCCCTGGTACTTTTGTCAGACAAAGTACATTCAAACTGTACAGAACCAACATCTTCATCTGGCATAGAAGACGCCATCGGAAAAGTTAAAGTGGGAATGGGTAAAAACATCATCACAATCCTGGACGACACCAACTGTACAAACCACTTCACGAACAGTACAAACAGACTCTGGAGAGGGATCCACAGAAAGACCAACTCCTGGAGAACACTCTAGAGAAACATGTTCCTGCTCACAAGCCAAAGGTGCTAGCTCAGACCAAGGCACTGAAGTACCTTGTGAAAAAACGACTGTAGGTACAAGATCTGAAGTAGACACAGCAGACACATCATAAGACATTAACTGAAAGCAAGACTTCAATGACTCATCCTCTGTTTCTGAACAAGGTCAGAACGGGAAATGTTCAAATCATCAGGGATCTGACACACAAAGGATTTTTGTCTCCAACATGCTTATCTCTAGCCCTCGTAACGGCGGCTAAAGAGAAAGGTTCACCAGATACATCACTAAACTCACCGCTCACAGAAACTCCAGGCACATTATCCACATGAGATCTGCGACAGGGCTATCCAAGACACAACAAGTCAAATCGCCCACAAAGTAAGGACAACTGACTGAAACTTTAGCCAGTGGAAACTCATCTACACGACCACCAAAAGAAACACACTTCACTTGTGGTTCCTAACATCTGATTGTCAGAAACTAAACCGCTTGTGAACGCCACAAATGGTAGCGCCAGTATCACGCAGAACAGAACTCAAGTGCCATTCACAAAAAGAAGATCAAGAACAGAGCAACTAGCACTGGACTGTTTGCTATCAGCTGAGTTCTCGACAACAGTAGAGTTACTAACCATAAAAGGACACTCATCTGGGTAGAAATCTCATAAGGGTACAAATTCTACAAGGGGTTTCTACCTGATTTCCATGGACACCTAGCAGCTACATATCCTGTCTTTTACACACCAAAATACACACACTTGCAAACTGATCAGAAGCACTTTCTGAGGAACTCTTATTGCCAGAGGTATGACGGGCGCCACGACCACGATAACGGCTACCGCCAAAGTTATTTCCACGACCAGCTGAGTGACCAGAGCTCTGACGGTTACCACGACCACAATAACAACTACCACCAAAGTTATTTCCACGACCAGCTGAGTAACCAAAGCTCTGATGACCACAATAACAGCTACTACCAGAGTTACTTCCAAAATCAGCTGAGGAACCAGAGTAGTGGCCACTGTTTTGAAAAGCAGAGTATCTGTTTCCTCTATCAGACTGACCACAGTATGGAGTTCTATCAGACTGTCCAGGATATGGATTTCTGTCAAACTGACCAGGAGTTTTGTTCCCAACAGAAGCAAATATGTTTACATCAACTTTCCTAGAAAGCAGCTTAGTGGAATGAGCATGTCTGTATGACTCTGCAGACTTGATCATTTCATCAAAAGTTTTTTTTTTACATCTTTTTCATACAAAAAAGTAGGCAAGTCCTTAAAGACACACTCCAAAAACTGCTCATGTAAGATAAGATCCACCAGACCTTCAAAAGACTTATCATTTTTTGACAAAGACACCCAACGGTCAAACAAACACCTAAGTTCAACTGCAAAGGTCTCGAAAGGTTCATCTGTGCTAGGCTTAGCCTCACGAAAACGCTTACGAAAACCATCTGGAGTACATTGAATTTTTTTTTTTTCCAGCAAGCTCTCTTTCAAAAGCTCGTAAGACACAACATTATTTTCAGCGGGACTGTGGTACAGAGTTAAAGCGGAACCCTTAAGTAGTGCAGACAGGTATGTGACCCATAAACTCTCAGACCATCCCAAGGAACGAGCATGGGTTTCAAAACGAAACAAGTAACTGCATGTGTCATCAGTTCTTTCCTTGAAAGGGGGCAACTTAGGAAAAGTAGGACGAGGTGCTTAAACCTGGGAAAACCAGAACCCTGACTCTCACTGTCCTGTCCTGAAAGCGCACTCTGCTGAGAAGTATTTGTAATTGTATTCTTTTAGTTTCCTCTATCTCTCTTTCCTGAATTCTTTTAGTTTCCTCTTCCTCTTGCATTCTTTTATTTCCTATTGCATTCTGTTTGTTTCCTCTTGCTCTTGTATTTGTATTTGCTCTCTTTTAGTTATCTCTTCTTCCTGCATTCTTTTCAGTTTGATTCTTTCCTCTCTTTCCATATCTTGAGCAATGCATTTATTCACTTAGGCCAACCGATCTTCTCCCTCCAGAACACATACCTTACCTCGTTGTAAATATATAGCGAAAACTTTGATCTCGTCCATAGAGGACACAACATGACTTTCTTCCTTAGCCTTCTGTGTCATAATGAAAATATGAAATAGTGTCCTGTCAAACTCGACACACACACACTAGTGGCCCGAATACAAACAATTTCTATCACAAGCAGAAAAAGTTCGAAACCCCTGTCCCCTAAAATATGTATATGAATTCCAAAAAAGATTTGTTTTTCAAACAAACATTAACGACAATCATTCTAAAAAGACTAAGTATTATCAAACCCAACCAACGAAAATATACAGATAAACAATAAAACAGAAATTCAGGGATATGGGGAGAAAGAAAAACATAATCGGTAATCAATGCCAAAAAAATTAGCAACAAGTATAATCAAGCAATGACATGAGAGTAATAACGAATATAATCAGTGTACTTTTTTTTCACACACTAAGCATTCAAAATGAAACAACTATTTCTTTTGACTGGTTCAGGGCAGCCTCTCACACACTCACTCATTCAAGAGAAAGGAACCCTAAGAATGCTGAAGAAGCAACATAATCCTCAAGTAAAGATAGAAACAGAAATAATCATAGAGATAACTAAAGATGATAAAAATAAAGCCCACAAATGATGTAAGAACTAAGAACTAGGCCTTTGTATCTCCAGAAACTATACAGAAGGAGATACCCCGTTACACTGGAGATGGAAAGAAAGTACGCACAATCATACAACAAAACAATACAACACAACTAAATTGTTAAAAAGGAAAGTCTGTAAACGTGACCTATCCTTTTTAATTGGGGCAAATACACTACTGGCAAAAAGTTAAGGGCCATTGCCAATGCTGTCTCCCAGACCAAAACACTACAGCCAATGTTAAGAAGAACAGACGCAAAATCTTCCAAATTTATTCAAGAACAAATTCATTGGACCATTGCACGAAATCAACAAATCAAACGCGGACAGCAGGCTGTAATGTCCATCACCCTTCCTCAGGATCGTCACATAAGCCACAACTGAAAACTGCATCATTCAGTACCGAGTGTAGCCACCGTTTGCCGCCAGGCAAGCGGCACAACGTCGACGCATGGAGTCCACCTGGGTCCGAAGAGTGTCCCGCGGTATGGCCTGCCACTCCTGCTGCAGAAAGAGAGTGAGCTGGGCCACGTCAACAGGCGGGGGTGGTTGTGGGCTACCCACCGTCCAAGGACATCCCAGAGGTGCTCAATTGGAGCCAGATCGGGTGAGCGAGATGGCCACTGCATCCGGATGATCCCCTCTTGCTGCAGATGATTGTCCACGACACGGGCTCGGTGTGGACGGGCGTTGTCGTCTTGGAAAACAGCAGCGTTACCCATGGCCTGAAGGGTGGGCTGGATCAGGGACCTCACAATCTCGTCACGGTACTGCACCCCTGTCAGCATGCCTTGAATGACGTACAGGGGAGTTCTGTCTTGACGACTGAAGCCACCCAGACCATCACAGAACCCCCTCCGTAACGATCCACCTCACGAACTGTGGCGTCAGCAAAAACGTTCTCCTGGCCTTCGGCACACACTCGGTCCTGCCGTCATTGAATGCCAAGGTGAAGCGGGACTCATCTGTGAACAGCACTCGAGACCATTGCTGCCTCATCCAGCGAACGTGATGACGACACCAGTCTGCCCGTGCTCTGCAGTGAGCTGGAGTAAGTGGTACTCGGACTGCTGGTCCTGGGATGACAGCCCGAACTCGTGCAAACGGTTACAAACTGTCCTTCTACTGACATTGACATTTGCAGCCTGCAGGAGCTCACGCCTTAAGGTGGATGAGGTGACAGTCCGATTGCGTAGGGGGCAGACAGCAGCAGGAATCGGTCAGCATGTCTGTCGGTACACCGAGGACGGCCTGATCGTGGCCGATCCTGCACGCTGCCATTGGCCTGAAACCTCTCTACAAGACGTTGGATGGTGGAATGGGACACGTTCAGACGCCCAGCCACCTCGCGGCCAGAAATCCCTTCGTCAATCAACGCTAAGCCACGTCCACGATCGGCAGGGTCCAGTCTTTGCCTTTGTGCCATGCTTTTTGGGCTGGCGTAGACAACCGTTCTGTTTACAGATTTGTGGCCAACGGCGTCTGATCTGTGTTCATGAACGAGGTGCCATGCACGTGCATCATGATTGACCACGAGCATTTCGCCCTTTTTTTCAAACTCATATGCTCCCACAGGCACCCGTTTTACCGGTTTTACGTGGTTTCCGCACGTGCAGCTGCGCTCCACCTTGTACCGCAGTGGGTTTTTAGGTGTTGTGATCTGTTAAGGAACATCTGTTCAATATGTCTAACCAAGTTTGGGTCATTGTGACTTCGTTTCAAGCCTGTGAATTGGTACAAATCAATACATGTCACTACATAGCATATAGATCAAGATATCAATACATAGGAACTTCAATTAACAGATATCAGCGTATCTTATTACATTTCTTGATATCACTCACAGATCTCGCCAGCGCCGTCCACAGTGTCTCGTATATATATATATATATATATATATATATATATATATATATATATATATATATATATATGTCAGAGTAGAGATGGAAATCTGGTAGAATTGGCAATTCTACTAGTAGAGATGGCGATCGNCTGACATTGACATTTGCAGCCTGCAGGAGCTCACGCCTTAAGGTGGATGAGGTGACAGTCCGATTGTGTAGGACAGACAGCAGCAGGAATCGGTCAGCATGTCTGTGGGTACACCGAGGATGACCTGATTGTGGCCGATCCTGCGCGCTGCCATTGGCCTGAAACCTCTTTAAAAGACGTTGGATGGTGGAATGGGACACGTTCAGACGCCCAGCCACCTCGCGGCCAGAAATCCCTTCGTCAATCAACGCAAAGCCACGTCCACGATCGGCAGGGTCCAGTCTTTTGCCTTTGTGCCATGCTTTTTGGGCTGGCGTAGACAACTGTTCTGTTTACAGATTTGTGGCCAACGGCGTCTGATCTGTGTTCATGAACGAGGTGCCATGCACGTGCATCATGATTGACCACGAGCATTTCGCCCTTTTTTTCAAACTCATATGTTCCCACAGGCACCCGTTTTTACCGGTTTTACGTGGTTTCCGCACGTGCAGCTGCGCTCCACCTTGTACCGCAGTGGGTTTTTAGGTGTTGTGAAACTGTTAAGGAACATCTGTTCAATATGTCTAACCAAGTTTGGGTCATTGTGACTTCGTTTCAAGCCTATTATTTACACACTCAGACACTAACGTCAAAATGACAGGTGGCCTTTAACTTTTTGCCAGTAGTATATAGGGCACAAAAACAAGTACTACCACTAAGGCAATTTTGAATTCAATAGCAAAAGAAATTTTACTACGGGGGTCACCAGATGTTACGGATGGTGTGCGGTGCGTGTTTTCTTGTCTGACTCTCGCTCTCTCAAAAGTTTGGATCCGTGTAATAATATTCCCTACACACACCCACACCATACGCACATGGATCGCCAGGCAATTCACGAGTTAGATCTTTTTTTTTTTTTCTTGATAATTATGTGTGCCTGAACCATCAAAACATACGTTCATGTGAATTGGTACAAATCAATACATGTCACTACATAGCATATAGATCAAGATATCAATACATAGGAACTTCAATTAACAGATATCAGCGTATCTTATTACATTTCTTGATATCACTCACAGATCTCGCCAGCGCCGTCCACAGTGTTATATATATATATATATATATGTCAGAGTAGAGATGGAAATCTGGTAGAATTGGCAATTCTACTAGTAGAGATGGGCGATCGTCATTTCTACTGGTACAAATGGCGGTCGTCATCTCTACTAGTAGAATCGCCAATTCTACTAGTAGAGATGCCGATTTCCATTTGTACCAGTAGAAATAGCGATTGCCATCTCTACTGACCTGGAGTAGAGACGGCGATTTGGTAGAATCGGCGAATCTACCAGTAGAGACCTCAACCGTGTTATTTCCAAGCTTAATTTATAACAGCAACTCTCTCTCTCTCTCTCTCTCTCTCTCTCTCTCTCTCTCTCTCTCTCTCTCTCTCTCTCTCTCTCTCTCTGTGTGTGTGTGTGTGTGTGTGTGTTTCATGCAGTTTCCAACAGTATTTTATTAACAAGTAACGGATAGAGCTCCGATAAAATGATAAAATACAACTAGAAATAGATAAAAGAAAACGGTAAAAGATCTTGAGAGAATTGAAACTACAGCCTGTAAGCATCTCTCACAATATAGCGAACACTACAAGAAAAGAAAGACCACTTCAGGTAAAAGGAAATAATGAAGTATGTTGAGAGACTAAAGACTTTAAACTTGCTGACTTTTTCATCATCATAGCACAATTACTTATCATAACTCACACACACACACACACACACACACACACACACACACACACACACACACACACATACATACATACACAGAGCATGAATTGTGCTATAATCATTACCGGCATTATTCTCTCTTGACTTCGCTGAATCAGTGCCTGTTTTTACAATTACTGCCTTTTTCAGATGGGTGACACTTGGTTGAGCATGCAAGTGAGGCTCGTTTGCACTTACATTTATTAGTCGTACATTGGCCCTTGCATGTGCACACTGTGGATGTGAATGTGCTCGCGCTGCTCTTCTGCCACTCAACCATTCTTCTTGAGGCCTGAATGATAGTCAATTCCTGTAGGCTAGCTGGATTAACGTTTTCTAACGCAGGAAAACACACGTTTCTCATGTCAACTATATCGGTGGAGGAAAATTTTGTTTTCAAGATCCCATCTTTTGAGAACAAAGTATAGAACGTTTGTCTGCCTTTATTGTGTACCTGAAGTACTTTGCAGGGAGGAGACAGGCATCTGTATTGGTTCTATCAACTTTGTCAATTTTAATGCCCACAGTATCGCCAGCTTCAAATGTTTTTGTAATATGTTTAACTTTGGCATCAAAATTGGCTTGCTGTTTGTTGGCAGCCTTGAGGTAGTTTATAGCTGCAAACCTGCGAATTTTTTTGTGAGGAGGTTCTGTCAGAATGTCAGTGTCATCAGCACCTTCTGTCATAATGTCTGTGTCACCAGCGCCCTCTGTCAGAATGTCAGTGTCACCATTGCCTTCTGTCAGAATTTCAAAGTCACCAGTACGTTCTGAAAGAATTTCAAAGTCACCAGTACATCTGTCAGAATGTCGATGTCACCCGTATCCTCTGGCAGAATTTCAAAAAGTCACCAGTATTCTTCAGTCTGTATTTCAGTGTCAACAGCATTTTCTGTCATAATTTCGTTGTGAAAGCGCTTCCCCCATTCTGTCACCTGTGCGTTCAAGTTCTTCAAGTTCTTCCTCAGTTCGAATACCTTCTTGTGCTAATAACTCCAGTGTACCACAGTCTGTCCTGGCTGACTGCCCGGACACACGACTTCGTACGGTGTTTTACGTGTTGTTGCACTGATTGAGGTGTTTATGGCATATGTAATGTTGTTCAGTCCTACAGCCCACGCTGTATTCGGATTTTCCGCCATCCACTTGCCAAGTTTCAACTCTAGATCTCCATTGCCCCTTTCCACACATCCCTGGGACTGTGCATGCCGTGGTCTGCCATGGATGATGACCAGCCCTGGCCACCTTAACGTCAACTCATCAACCACCCTGGCCACCTTAACGTCAACTCACCAAACACCCTGGCCACAAATTCTCGTCCGTTGTCACTCTGAAGAAGCCTAGGGGACCCAAACAAACTGAATGTTTGGACAAGTTTTTCAGCAACTTCCACAGCTCGTTTAGACGTCAACGGATGCGACCAGCTGAATTTGGTCATGTCTATCAGATCCATTTGCATGCGAGTCGTGAAACCCAGTGAGATGATTAACTTCCCAGCAGGTGGTCTTTTCACAGGAATGCGCGTCGAACATTCTGGGCATGTGCGGACAAAGATCTGGGTCAGGTCATGTCGAATCCAGGAGTAGCAGCTTTTAACCTCTTCCCATGTCTTCACACGGCCAGAATGACCAACACGAACATGGCATCTGCACAACCACAAAGTAAACCCGAAAAATCAAACTATTTTTGGTCACCGACAGGGAATTTCCGATCAAGCAACTGAGCAAGCTTGAACATCCCTCCCATAACTCTTGAGAGAGAGAGAGAGAGAGAGAGAGAGAGAGAGAGAGAGAGAGAGAGAGAGAGAGAGAGAGAGAGAGACTGACATGACATTGACTCTGACTTTTGTTTATTGATGGAGAAGTTCTTAGCACATTGCACCATTTTTTAGACTTGCCATCACTAAACTACTAATTTTAGTACAAATAACTACTCCCTACACTAGAGGTTAGTAAACAAGTATACAAAGAGAGAGAGAGAGAGAGAGAGAGAGAGAGAGAGAGAGAGAGAGAGAGAGAGAGCAGACAGACATGCAGACAGACAGAGACAGAGAGACAAAGAGAGTGGGACAGACAAAAAAAACCATTATTTGTCATATTACTAAGATGCCTCAATAGCACCACAATAGCACCCCCACCCCCACCCACCCACCCATTGCTTTCTGATTTTTTTTTTGCAGTTACCGAAAGGAAGGCTAGACTACTAAGACCCTAAGGGTAAGACCGGCCTGCTAGCCACCTCCCCGCAACCCCCACCCTCCACCCACTGTCCCCACATCCAGATCTCTCCAAAAGAGAGAAATTGTTATTCATCCCTGATGGAAGTTATCAGTAGTAATACCATTGACAAACTTGCCATGCCTACTCTACACAAAAAAAGAATGCAGAAATATCAAATGCATGAATGGTAAATAGGACACAGAGAGACAGACAGACAGGCAGACAGACGTCTTACCTTTTGATGGTCTCAAAAACATCCTCCTTTGTGATCACCGGGCAGGACGTAGCCTTGCAATAGAGGATGTCCCGCTGGCCGATTGTTTGCAGCTTGAACTTCTTATGACACCAGTGTTTAAATTGACTTCCATTGTCACATTTCTCGCCTTTCTGTAGCTTCAGAGCCTGAAGCGCCTTTTCATACTTGTCTTGACTTATGCCAAATTTTTTTTTTTTTTTTTTTTTTTTTTTTTTTTTTTTGCTGTCCCAACCTCTGCGCCACCTCAGAGGCAGTGCACCCACGCCACTCATTCCGACACCTGTCCACAGCCCCGGCGCCGGCAATCCACAGGGAGCAGTTAATGTCAAGTCGTCAAGAGGCAACCCACCGAAGGAGACACTGCACTGCTGCCGAGTCACTTCAGTGGTGTTCAGTGGCGCCTGTTCTGATCTAACATACGCAGGACACCACCTACTAAGCCCCCTACTGACGACAATAATTGCTTAGTCGCGGAGCCGGCGTGAGTGAGCTCTCCCTCCGGAGGGCGCCTCCACGTCCGTCCAACGACAGCCCCCATGGACTCGCCGATACCGGTGACCCCGACGGAACCAAACCAAGGCCACAGACGTGGAGAGGACATCGAAACTGAGTCACCATGAGAGCAGGGCATGAAGGGCCACAGAATTTGAGACTTTTTTTATGCTGATTGATGAGAATGAGGATGATTATGATGATGCTACGGATTTCCATTTCGGTCTGAGACTACATGACAGGGCTGTACTCTACGCTTCCTTTCATAATATATCCCGGCGTCAACCAGGCCCGAGAGATACAGACACCTGCAGTGTTGGTCAAGAAATTTGAGCAACACTCTCAGAAACGCATCTATTAAGTGGATGAAACTCGACTGTGTGGTCCCAGTCTTCCCAACTGAGTCCGCAGCAAACTCAACTCTGGGTAGGAGCCGGTCGGGGCAGAAAAAACCCACATGACTTCTGATGGGATTCGAACCCACGACCTCCCAGCCGGGATTCCGCGACGCTAACCACTTTGCCACGGCGGCTGGTGACTTATGCCAAAATTATCTTGCTTTTGCTTGCTCAGTTTGGACACATGTTCATCTAAAAGCCTGTAAAATGTTGTTTTCTGATCCGCCATGGTTGTCTGAACTGCTCAAACTGATGTCAGAAGTGACAGGAGCACACTGACTGTTGCCTGTCTTTGAACTCATCTCAGCCAGTCAGCGAAACCATGGTTGTGTCATTGGACTGATTTCATGTTCATGTTTGGGTGTGTGTTTATGCACGCTTGTGAGGAAAAAAAAATACACAGAAAAAAAAAAAAAAAAAACGGCACAGAGAGAGAGAGAGAGAGAGAGAGAGAGAGAGAGAGAGAGAGAGAGAGATGCTCTTATAAGTTGAGCTTGGAAATAACACAATTGGGGTCTCTACTAGTAGATTCGCCGATTCTACCAAATCGCCGTCTCTACTCCAAGGTCAGTAAAGATGGCAATCGCTATTTCTACTGGTACAAATGGAAATCGGCATCTCTACTAGTAGAATTGCCAATTCTACCAGATTTCCATCTCTACTCTGACATATATATATATATATATATATATATATATATATATATATATATATATATATATATATATATATAATCAACACACTCAGTTCCACAGTACCCAAGCCACAGTCTACAGCACTAAAAGAAGACAGAGAATGATAACCAAGGTCCCCACGTGGTAAGCACAGCCGTTCACAAACACAAGCGATAAAGAAAGAACCCGCAGATTCACAAAACACAGTAAACCATAGAAGAACTGCAGATTCACAAGACACAGTAAACCATAAAAGAACTGCAGATTCACAAGACACAGTAAACCATAGAAGAACTGCAGATTCACAAGGCACAGCAATCCATAGACGAAAAACCGCAGATTCGCAAAGCACAGTAATCCATAGCATAAGAACCGCAGATTCACAAAGCACAGTAATCCATAGCATAAGAACCACAGATTCCCCAAAACACAGTAAATAATATTGAATCCCCGGCGAACACGATTTCAGCGAAGTGTCATAGAACACAATAACTTCGACGTATTGTTGATCTAAAACAAAAATTAGCCTCTCCCTGTATTAATATTACAATGTTCACACATCAATAAACTCAGCCCACCGACACACATGTAGTGGTACAATTACAGCACACAGATATTCTTGCAGAGATTTTTAAGTCACTCTCAGCGACACAGCATTCACAACACTTTGATAACAAATACATTTCCTGGTACATATTTCGCTGGTACCATCATCAGAAGTATCGCACTATAGACAGTGAACTTCGACGCACTACTGTCTTGAAAGTCAGCCTCTCCACATAGTATCACTACGGAGAAAAACGACGATTAAAACAAATTAAAGTAGGCTGGACATCAAAGCCTTGGCCGTTAGTTCTTGCTCCCTTCTTCCGTCAAATATTATTATTTTCGTCATGTTCCTATGTCATTTCAAATTGACGTCATAATTTACGTTGATGTCACAGCCACAAAGCTCAAGGATTCTGCTCAAACGTCTCAAGGAGGAGGGCGGACTTTCCCTTGACCTTTACAGAAAACTGTACCCATCAACCACTGATGTTCCTAGTTTATGGCCTTCCTAAGGTGCACAGGAAAGACGTCCCTCTCCACCCCCATAGTCGCTTCCAGAGGTTCCCTCATGTATGAAATGGCGAGATTTGTGGCAGACATCCTGTCTCCTTTGGTTGGCACGACGGAACACCACATCACCAACAGTGCGGACTTGGTTCAGAAACTGGCAGACTATACCCTTTCTCCTGACGAGTGCCTGGTATCATACGATGTTTCGGCAATGTTCACCAGCATCCCCATGGAAGAAAGCATCCACATCATCAAAGCAAGACTCCACGCTGACGACACTTTACCCCAGCGTACTACGCTTTCCGTGGACAGCATCTGCGAACTCCTGGCTTGCTGTCTCAACACCACTTACTTCACGTTCCAAGGCGACTTCCACCAGCAGACCCCAGGAGCGGCCATGCGCTCTCCAGTCAGCCCCATTGTTGCCAACCTCTTCATGGAGGACTTCGAGGAGGAGGCCCTGGCATCTTACCATTCTACTCCACGCTTTTGGGGCCACTACGTGGACGACACCATGACCATCCTCAAGAGGGAGCTGGTGCAAGACTTCCCTAACCATTTGAACAGTCAACACCCGCCATTAAACTCACCCATGAGGTGGAGAAGAACAACTCGATTGCCATGCTAGACACACTCATTACACAGACAGAGGACAGCCTCTCCTTCAGTGTGTACAGCAAACCTACCCACACCAACCAGTACCTACAGTTTGAAAGCCACCATCTGCTGGAACACAAACTCGGAGTGATACGCACCCTCACCCATCGGGCAACACCCATCTGCTCTACTCAGGATGCCAAAGACCAGGAAATGGAACACCTCAAACTGGTTCTTACCATATTGGCGATGAGAAGTGGGTGTGGAACACCCCAGCTAGTAAGAAGATCACACCGCATCCTACCACCAAACAAGACCAAACCAGGCGTAAAGGACATATCACCATCCCCTATGTCTGTGGTGGGACTGAAGCCTTGAGCAGGAAGGTCAGGAAAACCAGCGTCTCCGTACATACCAAACCTATCAACACCATCTGCAGCCAGCTGGTCGCCCCCAAGGACAAACTGACAAACTGGAGAAGTCTGGAGTTATCTACCAAATAGACTGTCGTGACTGTGAAGAGAATATATGTCGGGGAAACTGAGAGAAACCTTCAACAACGCTTGACAGAACACAGTAGGCGCCCATCTACACGCCCAGCAACATCAGTTCGATTATGACAACATCAGCGTTCTCGACCGTGACAATAGATGGTTTCAGCGTGGGGTAAGGAGGCTATCCATATTGCCGCCAACAACCCCACACTCAACCGGGACCGGGGAAGACACACCTTGTCATCGGTGTACAACACCTCATTGTTCAGTCACATGACCAGGGTTCGATCCGTGGTCGTGTGCACTGAACTCCAGTTCACCCAGTATCAACACTACTGCTGAAAAAGACGCACGGAGGTCTGCCAAAAGCTCCAAGTAAGTGCTGTTCCTAGCTGAGTGACCTGTCTAAATCCGGTAGTCGTTATGATCTGAGCTGACATGAAACAAGGCTTGGGAAAGAACCAGTGGTAAACTTACAACGTGTTGCAAAGCAATGATTGATGCGTTAATTCACCTGTAAATAGTCAATAATTATGCTGAAGAGAAATGACTTTTCCGTCTTTAAGTGAGGCATTGAAAAACTAGCACATGCTTTCCCTTGTTGATTGACAGATCTACTGGTGACAACTTTAACTACGTTGACATACTGCTCTGAAACCTGCGCCCTCGCTACTGATGCCAAGTGATTGGGGCACGCCTTGGAGTATGACGATGCAAACTCAGTGCCTTTTAATTCTCATGCAGGTAGTGTTGTTTTGTATGCATTCTGTGCGCCTTCATAATATAGAATATCCATGGATATAATATATATATATATATACTCAATATAATATATATATATATATATATATATATATATATATATATATATATATATATATATATATATATATATACTACTCAAAAGAATTTAAGGGCCACACAGTTCATCACTCCCCAATAATAACTCATAAGTCTGACAGCTGAAACCAACCAACAAACATTTAATTCAATCATTTGATCATCGATTGGACACAATTTCATTACGAAGTGCAAATCAGTTATTGCGAAAATTTCATTGACATGGACACACCCCCATTTTGCAAATTCAGAACAACCAACTGTCAGAATGTCAAGAGTCAATGTCGTGTGCGACCGCCATTGGCGTTGATGCAGTCAAGGCAGCGCTGTCACATGGACCTGACCAAAGTCTGGAGGGTGTTCTGGGGGATTGCCTGCCACTCCTGCTCCAGATTCCTGAACAGGACGTCGAGATTGTGTGCAGGAGGGTGGTTGTTGCGTATTCGACGGCCCAGAACATCCCAAAGATGTTCAGTGGGGTTCAGATCGGGTGAGCGGGTAGGCCAGTCCATCCTGGTGACTTGCTGCTGCTGGAGAAAGTTCTGTACGACCCGAGCTCTGTGCGGCCTGGCGTTATCGTCCTGCAGTATGGCTCCTGGTCCCATGGCCTGCAAAACTGGTACAGCGATTGGCTTCAGAATGTCGTCCCTGTAGGCTACGCCGGTCAGGTAGCCTTGGACACGGTGCAGGGGTCTGTGATGAAGACTGAAGCCACCCCACACCATCAGGGACCCACCACCATAGCGGTCGTGCTCCGCAACAGTGGCGTCAATGAAGTGCTCTCCCCAACACACCTCCAGGCGCGAATCCTGCCGTCGTTGAAGGACAGGTGTGTAGCGGGATTCAAAAGAAAAGAGCACCCTGGACCACTGCTGCCTTATCCAGCCCAGCCCAAGCCAGCCAGACAAGCAGCATGGTGAGCTCTGGTCAGTGGAGGTCGCGCTGCTCGACGCCTTGACCGCATGTTGACCTCACGCAGGCAGTTGCGAACCGTCTGGTCGCTGACGAGGACGTTGCTGGCTGCTCTCAGCTGCCCCTTGAGCACGTTGGCGGTGGCGGTTCTATTGCGTAGTACCGCCAGGGTGATGAACCGATCCTGTCATCTGTTGGTCGCTCTGAGGCGTCCAGGTCTGTGTGCTTCTTGAACTCTCCCATAGTTGTTTGTACCAGTATCTCAGTCTTTGAATGACAGAATGTGTTACTCTAAGTCGTCTGCCAACTTCTCAGACCGCCACGCCTTCTTGTAGCCAGGCCACAGCCATCCCTCTCTCAGCGTCACTAAGTTTGCGTCTTGGTGGCATGTTTGAACACACCCCCAGAAGTGGCCCTTCATAAAGCCACTGGTCAGCGGATCAGGTTGACAAGTATTCATTAAGGGTCTGGCTTGCATGTGCATGTGCAGTTTCAGACAGCCGAACACTGCTGCGCCAGCTAGGCGCACTCAAATTGCGACCTTTTTCTCGTGGTTTTTTGAGCTTCTTTTGCGGACCAGTGTAACACCTATGACACAGAGATTCTACTGAACAATTGCCAAAACCAGTTTTCTGTGAAGCACTTGTCACACTTTGAGTGAATACATTGGCCATAAACATTTCATGTTTTATGCTACGCTGTATTATGTCAACCATATCAAAAATGAATGTGGCCCTTAAATTCTTTTGAGTGGTATATATCGCTACTTTAGAGGCACACCTGACTATCTCCAAAATGGCGGATTTGAGAAATGTCCACTTGAAGTTTTTAAAGGATGGCAGAAATCACAAGAGTACTTCTGCAATGACAAAACTCACAGTGGTTCAAGTTCCAGATGTAATGTATAAGTGCTATTAGCAGCGTCAAACAGTATTCAATAGAAAATATAAAAACACACATTTACAAAAGATATCATTCCTTGCTTGAAAACTTTCCCTTGCTAGGGCTTCATAATTTGGAGCAAACCAGACCTCCAGTAGTAAGCCTGCTGTAGCGTGCTCTTTATCTGACGTCCTGCACAGCAGCACAAGCCACATCTGGATTCCATTCTTGTAAACGGTGGTGGCACGCGCTCTACTTGACATCTGGGTTAGCAGGTTTGAGGAACAGTGGACTACCACTCCCTAACCCTGCTGTGGCGTGAATGTATACAAACATCCTGCCTCAAAGTTTGGGCTACAGTTGAGCATGCTTGGTTTACCCAAGTCTGCCATAGAGATGCGTGCGTATTAGTCAGTTATGTTGTGACCCATTTGATTACTTAGTCACATTCTTTGCTATTTTGACTGAAAATAGTTTTACAGTGAACAATACCTTGCAAATGTGATGGGTTTTTTTTTTTTTTTTTTATTCATTTATTTATTTATTTATTTATATAGATTTTGCCTTTTTTTCAAGAGACAAAGAGTGGAAAGAGACAGCCCAGTAAGTCACTCATTCATTCGATAAAAGTACAATGACACATCCAGAGAATACAAGAAATCATCTCACCTTTAATAGTTGTTTTTTCCATTCATGTTGATCCAGAAAGACAGAACTTTCACAAGGCACACTTTCACATGTTATTGTCACACCACCATTCAGCCTGACCATAAATGTTTATACAAATCAGGGAAACAGCCTTTCCTTGCAGCTGGCACTGTGCACAGCCAGTTCACACCTTTTTCATCAAATATTAAGGTTGCATGTCTGAGTCAGAGAATTTTGTTTAAAGCATATGATACCTGGTGTACAAATGAGAACTTTCACAGGGCAGTCTTCACCTTTATCCACAAGAATGGCTTGTTTACACTTCAGATAAAAGTGCAGCTTAGTCTTCTTTTTAATACTGTGAGCTGCTTACGCAGTACGCGGTATATGACAATATTTACAATGAATACTTTTGTCAGTGTACACTACTGAATCAGAGGGCCAAATTTGTTCATGTTCACGCTATACTGACAGTGTCACTCGAAAAAAAGTAAACATGATGATGTAGGAATTACCAAAGGAATAGCACTTATCAGAGTTTTCTAAATACACACATTTCACACTGGCACATGAAACAGGAGGCATCTCTGACCTTGAGAAATACAAAAGTTTTAGAAGCAAATGAAAGACGACAATCTCTTGGTGTCACAAAATAAAAAAAAAAAAAAGGAAAAAGCAAGTCACTCATCATCAGTATCTGTGCTCTCTGTTCTGTCCGGTTTAGGCAGTCTGTCTGAAACAGAGCAGCTGTTTGGAAAACTGTGATTATAGTGATGGCCATGTCACACAAGTCCAGCAGGTCATGCTTCCTTGTCTCTCGACTGAGGCTGGGATTATTGTTTTGAAACTGGATATAATCGTCAGCATTCTTCGCCATGAAATCACAGAGGTTTGGTCGGAGGTATTCTGCATCCTCATGCAGATGCAGTGAAGTAGCACGAAAAAAGCAAATCCTGTCTGCAGGTACCTCCACCCTCCCATACAGTTGACTTTCAGCTGCAATCAAGGCGCTTTCTGTTGATCTTGACAGAAACCTGGTGCAAGTTTTCTGTCTCTCAACTCAGCCTCATCACCTCTGACAGCTCATTCACTCACTTTTCTGAAACAAACAAACAAGAAAAAGTAAACATATGAACAGTTAATATTTTGGTTTGGGCAAAACACTAAAACACTGTCCACATCGGAACAAAAAGGACACTCGAGAACATGTACAAGAACAAAAGAAAACAAAAACCCACCACATACTGGTATACCAATAGTGATGTTGACACATTTACTCAGTTTCTTTTTTCTTGAAAAGTGATCAAATAGGGTGAAGTGCATTAAATACAAATACGAGTACACTGTTATTTCCAAATGAGAAATACGGGTGAGTCACAACATAACTTGATAACAGCAAATACAAAAGCAGTTACTATGTACATACATTAATCTCTGTCGCAAACATCTATTAAGTGTAAGAATAAAAACTGTTTTCCATGTAGATGAAATTATTGTACGCAAGTGCCTTTGCAGACCCCCCCCCCCCCCCCCCCACACACACACACACACACTCTCTCTCTCTCTCTCACAGACACACACATGTGCACACACACACTCACTCACACACAACACACACACACACACACACACACACACACACACACACACACACACACACACGCACACTCACAAAACATGCACAGGCACACACACAGGCATGCGTGCCCAAACACACACACACACACACACACACACACACACACACACACACACACACACACACACACACACACACACACACACACACACACACACAGAGGCACGCTAGTGCGTGCCCGCACATATAATCACGCACACACACACCTATGCATGCACGCATGCATACACACACACACCACATGCGCGCACACACACATATTCCATGCGCGCGCACGCATCCATGCACACACGCACGCAAGCACACATGCACACACACACACACAGGGCATACACGCGCACTCGCGTGTGTGTGCATGCATAATCACACATGCACGCACGCATGCACACACACACACACACACACACACACACACACACACACACACACACACACACACACGTGCGCGTGCCCATGTTCTCGCGCTCGCGTGCACACTGGCACACACATATTCACACACGCTCACACACATACGCACGCACACACATACGCACGCAGGCAGGCAGGCACATGCGCGTGCGCGCACACGTAAAACACACACGCGCACACACACACACACACACACACTCTCTCTCTCTCTCTCTCTCTCTCTCTCTCTCTCTCTCTCTCTCTCTCTCTCACTCTCGTGTGCA
>JADBJO010005641.1:77500-87078 GCA_016801955.1 Conus betulinus | reverse complement strand
AAGACTACAACAAGGATAGCAGCAAGCTGTGGAAACTGGCTAGAGCCATCAGTAACGAAACAAGTCACACCACAATAACAATACAAGACAATGGAAATTACCTCTCTGGAAAGAAAGCAGAAGACCACTCCATAGACGTCTAAGAAAACATCAGCAATCTGGATGTCCCTCCTGAATATAGAGCTGCAGTGCACAGGGCCCAAGGAGAACTTCATGAGAAAGAGCCCCAAGAGGAAGTCATGACCACAGCTTCCACAGAGAAAGAACTGGAGGAAGCGTTGCAGACCCTCAACCTGAAGAACTCACCTGGACCAGACGGAATCACAAATGAAATGATTCTGCATCTTGGGATGAAGAGCAAGGCAGTCCTTCTAACAATCTTTAACTCCAGCTGGAAGACAGGATCAGTACCACAGTGCTGGAGGGAAGCAGACATGATCCCCATTCACAAAAAGGGAAAGGACAAGTCGACAGCTGACAGCTACAGACCCATCAGCCTTACAAGCTGCTTAGGAAAGCTGATGCAGATACTTGTCAACACAAGGCTGTCTGGCACACATCAGCTGCTGAGCCCTGAACAGGCAGGCTTCCGATCAGTAGAAGACCAGATCACATTCATCACTCAAAGCATAGAGGACGCTTTCCAAGAAAAGAAAAACACAGCTGTTGTCTGGATTGACATGGAGAAGGCGTTCGACAAAGTCTGGAAGGACGGACTCAGGCTCAAAGTACGGCGATGCGGTGAGTCTGGGAGGGTGTACATCTGAATCAGCCAGTACCTATACAACCACCAAGCTCGAGTCAAGATTCAGGGCCAAAAGAGCAAGACGAAGGTGCTGAGACAGGGAGTACCACAAGGAGGAGTCCTTTTGCCAACGCTGTTCCTCATCGTTATAGATAATATCGTCAGAGAACTGCCAAGAGGGATCAGAGGAGCGATCTAGGCAGATGACCTGGTACTATGGTGCTCTGAAGAGCACACCACCACAGCACAGGTACGCCTCCAGACTGCGCTCAACAAGATCAGCGACTGGATCAAGGAATGGCTTGTCTCTGTCAACTCAAGCAAAACAATCTACACAGTCTTCAGCCTATCCAGCAAGAAGCAAGAGGCGAAGCTGACACTGAACAACCAAAGGCTTGCAGAGGAACCCACATCTACCTACCTAGGAGTGACCTTTGACCGCAGGCTCACTTGGAAACAGCAGATCACTAGATGCTGTAGCATGGCCAAGCTGAGACTCGCGATCATGAAGAAACTTGCAGGGACGGACTGGGAGGGGGGGGGGGGGTGGCTGACGAACGTATCCTGAAGAGACTCTGTACAGGGAGAGTCCGACCTGTAGTTGAGTACGGGACATCAGCATGGGCATCAGATGCAAAGTCTAACCTCGATCACCAGTCAAGACGCCTTGAAAGGCAACCCCAGTCTTGATGGAACACGAAGCAAAGCCTATCCCGGCAAATGTCACCCACCCATCTTGGAAGAGGCAGGTGTTCCCAACAGTCGTCACCAGCATTCCCGGAGTGGAGAAGAGAGGAACACAGTCAGACACCCAAAGAAAGACTGGGCCATGGAGCACATCTGCAATCAGTACCCCCAGGAAGACTGGAACCATGTCTTTACAGATGGCTCCGCCACAGAAGCAACGAGGGATGGTGGAGTTGGAATCTTCCTCTGATACACAGACGGGAGATGAAGAAATTGCTGTCCCAACAAGAAAATACTCCACCAACTTCAGAGCTGAGCGAGAAGCTCTCTGTGAGGCAGCCACAACAGTCTCTCAAAACTCCACAAGAATAACAGGGCAGGTGTTGGTGTTTTCAGACGCTCTCTCCCTGCTCCAGGCCCTCAAGAACTCCCGCTGCAAAGAACAGAACCATCTTACTTCAGCCCTTTGTTGCCCTGAGTGCCAAAGTGGAGAAAGTGGTGATACAATGGGTACCAGCACACTGTGCCATCGGAGGCAACGAAAAAGCGGACATCCTGGCAAAGACGGTGCACAGATGGAGCAGGCCAACAACCTGGTGTCATACGATGAAATCAAGACAATCATCAAGGCACAGCAAGGAATAAAGTGGCGCCTCCAGCACCCCAAATACAACCCAGAAAACACATACCATTTGTTGAGACGACGGGAACAGGTCAAGGTCTTTCCGCCTGAGGACTGGACACATTCGCCTGCTCACCACATGCACACAAAATTTGGCATTGGACAGAGTGGAGAGTGCCCTGTGGTGAGGGACCAATGACAACAGACCACATCCTTCAAGACTGTATGACGCATGCATGCAGCGTCCAGAAGGAAGTACACGCCAACACCGACAGCAGTGGAGGCCAAGTTGTACGGCACCCTGGAGGAGCTGCGGCGGACGGCAGCCTTCATCGAGGACACCGAGCTGCTCGTCTAACGGGAGGCGAACGAGGAGGAAGAAAACGCGTTACTTCAAACAGTCACGTTTTCTTCATTATGAACTTTATCAGTCTACCGCGCGACATAAACAGTTACTACAATGTTGCACGTTAAAGGGATAGACTCACAAGAGACAAGCAGCGACACGCACCAGCCCAGGGGAGACAAGCAGAGAGGTGTACCAGCCCAAGGGAGACAAGCATAAGCTCTGCTACTTTTTACTGGACGGTAATTCTTGCTTGGTGTTTAGTACCTTGCACATTTCTCTCTGGTAATGCAGCGGTGATACAGGCAAAAACCCGTCTTCTTCTCCCCACTCACCCCCCACCCACCCACCCACCACCCTCACCCATATCTCTCTCTCTCTCTCTCTCTCTCTCTCTCTCTCTCTCTCTCTCTCTCTCTCTCTCTCTCTCTCTGTTTTTTTTTATTTATTTATTTTTAATCTGCTCTGCTTTCTACCTCAGCTGAGTGTTGTGAAATGTTTTGTAGAGGTCCTAAAACGCCTTCAGGTCAACACTTTGGCAGCATCTTTCTTCAACATTCCTTCTAATTTAGCCAGGCCTCTTTTTTTTCGGCTCATTAATTTCTCATGGATTAACATGTGTAGGGAAGAAGAAGAAGAAGAAGAAAGAAGAAGAAGAAGAAGAAAAAGAAGAAGAAGAAGAAGAAGAAGAAGAAGAAGAAGAACAACAACAACAACAACAACAACAACCACCACAACAAGAACAAGAAGAACAAGAACAAGAACAAGAGCAAGAAAAAACAAGAACAATTAGAACAAGAAGAACAAGAAATGCGAGTTTATGTAGTAACGCAGTTTTCGTTGTGCGGATTGTGTGTGCGTTTTGTGTGTGCATGTGGATGGGCATACGCGTGGCGTGAGTGTTTGCATGCATGTATGTGTCTGCGGGTCAGCTTTTTAAACGTTGGCGTTTTACTTAGCAGATAAAAAGCATGAACTGTGATGAAACTGGGCTGAACATCGATTATCCCATGTGTGAACATGTTACTGAACTGCAATGGTTGTGAATCGTGATGACCATCTTGCAGAAGATAATGGTCACTCACTCACATCCGTTGCTTTATACACGGACAACAGACATGGCTTTCAAAGTGGGGTGACGCACACGGAAATTGAAACAAGAGCCAAAAATAGAATTGCTGGGCCGCCAAACGAAAGAACAAACAAATTACGAAATGAACGCAACGCGTATCGACCTATTTGGTCTTCTCCGGGCAGGACAAACAATATTTGAAACACTGAAAACAAAGGATGAAACAGTCACTAAAGTTTATGTCCTTTGATGCCATTAATTGAGCGTTACTTGTCTTGCCTGGAAAAGATCCAATACCTTAAAACGCGTTGTATTTGTTATGTATTGGTTTGTTTTCATCCCACTAATCTGCTTTTTTTTCCCATTTGTTAACAGACATGTTAAACGATACCATGGTAGCTGAAACAAATATGAAGTTACATTTTGTCAAGATCTGACCATTCAATGCCCATTCTACCGGGCAAAAGTGGAGATTTAAAACAATAGATGTTCCATACATAAGCTTTCGACTGATTTGAATGAATTGTGGCCACACTCTTACAGAAGAGACCGATTTCTGGGTTAAAGTTTGCATTTTGAAATGCGCTCATGCGGTCCTTGCGTGACTGGCAGATTCAGATTCAGATTCAGATGGTTTACTGACGTAAGCATTTGCTCATATCACAATGGATTTGTTACATCATTCGTGTCGAACATTGCAGACTCTAACGTTAATTTGAAAGCGACACAGACACACAATAAACACTTACAAAAAGAATAATTACAAAACGCGCGCGGGCGCGCGTACACACACACACACACACACACACACACACACACACACACACACACACACACACACACCAATGCGCGAGCATGCGCGCGCACATCCACGCACAATCTCTTTCTCTCTCTCTCTCTCCCCCCCCCTCCCCCCCCCCCCCCCCCCCCCCCCTGCTAACCAGCCGACAGAAAGGCATGCATGCACACAGTAAAGATATTGAATACATGGCCATCAGCCCAGGTAGAATAAAGAGAAAAAAGCATTTAACTCACGAAATTTGACTACCTAATCTTAATTTCATACTATGATAAATAAAACGAGCAATATCATTCATAAAGTTCCTGTTATTCAGAATTGATAATTCCTTGACGAATTTTGAGTCAGGTGACATGGGATATATTTTGTTCTCAATTGTACAGTACGCTGACAGTAGAACAGAAAATGAAATTCATCATGCGGCTGAACGTTGCATAACGGGCAACGTAAGTCCATGGAAAGATCTCGGTAATAGCGGAATTTATGAGTTGTAATATCTGTAATACCAAGTCTGAATCGTATGAAGATATCCCTTAATGCCTTATTTCTGATACACTCGAAATACGCTTCTAATGAAAACTCGGATTTAAACGTTTTGTATATGGAATATATGTCATGTTCCTGGAGCCTACTGCACCATCTTTGTTTCCAACAATCAGTTAAACGTTCCTTCAAAAGTCTTAGGAACCAAGGCACATTTTCCACAACTCCATTAAGCCACACATAACCAAAACCGTATATCGTAAGCAGCTTGCGGATATCTGATACCCTGCACGTTTTGTTATTGCTGTCTAGATTTAAAAGCATATTGTAAGCTTTCTTGGGCAGTCTTTCATTGTTCATTCTTGTGAGGCGATCCAAAATCGGACAGCGTTTGTTTTTTGCGTCTATACTTATTGGTACTCTACCTGTTTCCCCATACACCATGTCATTTGGTGTTCTGGGCGCCACATTTAATATTTTTTTCAACGCAAATGTATGAGCCTATTCAATATGCATTTGCTCTAACATTCCCCAGATTTCAGATCCATAGAGTAAGATAGGTTTTATCTGGGCATCAAACAATTTAAAGAAAATGTAGGGAGAAACATCTAACTTCCATAACGTTTTAAGTATTTCCACAATACCTAGTTTTGCCTTTGTTGTCTGTTTTTGCATGGCGAGTGAGAATCTTAAACGAGTAGTCAGCATACGCCTAGATATTTGTACGAGTTTACCACTTCCATTTCAGATTTATCGTAAAACCATTTTTCATGGCGAGATATATAGCCCCCATTTCTAAACACCACAATATTGGATTTCTCTAGGTTAACCGAAAGATCAAGAGAATCTGCATTTTTTCTCAGTAAATCTAATTGTAGTTGTAGGCCCTTTACTGTGTATGAAGCAAAGCAACATCGTCTGCAAAAAGAATAATAAATAGTTCAACGATATCAGGGTGTAGCTGAACACCATGTTTACCGTTGTGGATTATGTCAAGTGATAGTTCATTTATCATGATTGAGAATAACAGAGGACTTGTAATTTCACCCTGTTTTAAGCCTTTCTGGCAGAAAAAGAAATCAGTCAGACCTGCACCACTACCGCATCTAACACATGCTTTTACCACCTTGTACATGCTTTGAATAGCACTTAATATTTTACCCGATATTCCGTTCTTCAACATGATAGGCCATAACTTAGCATGGGAAATAAGATCAAACGCCTTCCTAAAATCAATGAAAGCAACGTAAAGTTTTTTGTTACACGCTAGATGTTTTTGAATAGCAGCAAAAAGTGTAAGAGACATGATCAATAGTGCAATGGTCTTTTCTAAATCCGGCTTGTTCCTCGCCAATGATACTTTATCTTCGATCCAGTCTGCCAGGCGTTTATTTAAAATATAGCTGTATAGTTTACTACATACATTCAAAAGAGAGATCCGTCTGTAATTGTTGGGATCATGAGGATTTCCCACGTTTATACAGGTTGAATGATAGCTTCTGTCCATGAATCTGGGTACCGTCCTGAAGTAAAAATAAAGTTGAATAATTCTTCTAAATAAGGCAGTATCCATATGTACGAATAAATGAATACCTCAGGAATTAGTCCATCTGGACCACCTGCCTTATTGCTTTTTAAATGTTTGATTGAATCGATGATTTCTTCGCGGGTAAATAAGCGAGTTTAAACTTTATTACTTGGTGTTCAACATTATTATTCTCTTCACAAACAATCGATGGTTGTGGCTGTAATGTTGCTTCAAAAACATTCGCAAAATGATTTCGCCAGTCTTCCTTCGAAATGTCCCCCAATAAATTCTTTTGCGTATGTCTGACATTTTTAAGAGTAGTCCAAAACAATTTAGAGTCGTTGGTAGCATTCAATAATTTGTCTCTAAGACCAGTTTTATACATATCGGACTTAGCTTTCAGTAAATCATCGTAGCATTTCTTCTGTTCTAATTACTCATTTAAATTTGCTTTGGATCGCTCATGTCTGAAGATTCTTAGGGAACTTTTTACGGACGCTTTTGTTGTCCTGCATTCGTTGTCAAACCATACTTGCTTTTTCGGGAAGCTACCAAATTTCAGTTGTTTTAACATACATTCTGAAGCCAATGTCAACACAGCAATAGACACATTGACATCTACACTTATCATTCGTTTGGCTTCCCCCAAAGCAGTTATGGAATTGGGTCTGATTAGGCTGTCCTTAAACACATCATAGTAGTCAGGATTCCAAACAAGTTTTTCACACATAAACTGTCTTTTCTTTCAATCTTTCCATAACCATTACACCTCAAGGTTAAAACAATGGGCATATGTTGAGAATCAATTCTTTCATCAACCAGCATGTCTTGTATGGCATACGTAAGTGATGTGGAGATGACAAAATAATCTATCACACTACAACCATTATTTGAGATGAACGTGAATTTACCCGACCTATCCCCTTTAGTTGTGCCGTTTACAATGACTGGCAGAGAGAGAGAGAGAGAGAGAGAGAGAGAGAGAGAGAGAGAGCAGGAGCAGTAGTTAGGGCTATGGAGTTGCTATGCTTTGTTGCACAGAGCTCAATAAATAGACACAGACTTGGGTGTGGTTTCTGAGTTTTTATGTGTCTCGAAAAGAGATCGACATAAAAAATAAAATAAAATAAAATGAAATAAAATAAAATAAAATAAAATAAAATAAAATAAAATAAAACAAAATAAGGTTACTAAAAAGTACAAGGGAAGGAACTTTTGCCCCTAGTTACAAAGACAAGGACAATAACTCTCATTTTAAGGACTCGAATGAAGTGTCTAATGAAGGCGCTACAAGGTTATCTTGAGGGCGCACGTGGGGAAGGAGGTAAGGAGGATGGGGTGGGGGGAGGGATTACTTTAAAATGAATGTAGGAGGTGTAGAGAAACAGCAGCCAGTAACGTTGCTTATAGCCCAGCCGACCACAAAAGGCCATATCAGAGCTGTCACCGTGTTGAAGTTAACTCACAAGTCATTTTTTTAAAGGTCATTCACACAACTCTTTAAAATAACCTTTCAAAAAAGGAAAAAACACGGAATTTTGTTGAAAAAAAATGTTTCTTCTGCAAAATCGTCGATTAGATGAAAAATGTTGATTTTTTTTTTTCTCAGAAATTCAAAGATGACATTCGGGCGGGACATCTCTCTGAGCATCATAGGGCGCTCAGGAAACGTGGTCAACACAGAAATAAAAAAACTTGCTTAGTGGCCTGCCAGTTTTGGTGCTGATCGTTACCTGCACTCTGTGTGTGTGTGTGTGTGTGTGTGTGTGTGTGTGTGTGTGTGTGTGTGTGTGTGTGTGTGTGTGTGCGCGCGCGCACGCGTGTGTGTGTTTATGGGTGTGTATGTGTGTGTGCGTGTGTGTATGTGTGTGTGTGTGTGTGTGTGTGTGTGTGTGTGTGTGTGTGTGTGTTCCATTGTCATCACACGTGAGTCACATAAGCAAATCACCTTCCATATTTCCGTCTCGCAATGATTTGTTTTGTAACTTGTTCATTCGTAGGAGAAATCCAATTCGGACACGCATTCAAATTGCTGCTGTGTCTAGTCTCTTCGTGCATGTAATCCCGTGCTTCTTTATTCTCTGATTTACATGTTTGTTTGTTGTTGTTGTTGTTGTTGTTGTTGTTGTTGTTTTTAAGTATAGTTGTCTCGTGGATTGGTTTGGTGGTTTACAGTTGCTTGTGAAGTCGACTTCAGAATTCCATGGTGATTTTTTAGGTGTGAATCTGAACTTTTGGTGTCCATGATACATGTCTTTGAAAACCTCAACGAATGGATATTATCATACACGTTTGCTGTTGTTGTTGTTGTTGTTGCTGCTGCAGTTGCTGCTGATGCTGCTGCTGCTGCTGCTGTTGTTGTTGTTGTTGTTGTTGTTGTCGAACCCAGGCTAAAAGACTCCAGGATCATCCGAACAGCCGAAGTACTTGAACACTATGGTAAAATGCATCAGCAAGGGAGGAGAACATTAAATGTGTGACCAGTTTTGATTACCCTGCCACGTGGGTAGCCATACTCCGACTTCGAGGGGTTTTGGAGATTGATGGTGTTATGCTAGGGGCTTGTCACGACTGAAGACAATCTCTGCATAACTATGCAGGGCATAACAACATTTGGATGTGGCTTGGTGTTCTAGCCTATGTCAAGTGGTCTAACACAGCCTCAAGCCAAGGCGCGACACACGTTTAATAGCGACCGTGACCGTCCATAAATTTGATACAAAGGGGCGGCACTCTTGAATCAGAATACGATGCCTCAGGAAGCCTCATATCCCTCATCCTGCCGGCCACTAAAGTGAGTTGGGGGGTTTCCATGGAAACCAGCCCCAGCGATGACGATCTACACGATAGAAGGCCGTGCATCATTACAGGGAGACGTGGTGAGCATACCTGCGGGGTTCAGTGGCTGGCATGGATGACTGGAAGTGCAGTGCGCTGCAGACCTTCTGGAATGGGAGTACCAGTCGGAGGTCATCACAAAGCGTGTGGCATGAGGCCCGAACAGTGCACTCCACACAGGCCTCCTAAAGCCAACGATCCGTATCCAACTCACTGTGCTATGCTATTGCAGCATGGAGTAAGCTCACTTACATCTTCAAGACTTGAGAAACACGCTAGTCTGTCCAGCAGTCTGAGTGAATCTGACTTCCACGTCAAAGTCTTCGACAGGTAGAGGTCAGATCGGGACGGTCTGTTTTTTTTTTGGTTTTTTTTTTTTTTTTAATTTTTTTTCCCCACCACTTTCCCCCGCCTTTTTTGTTGTTGTTTTTTTTTTTTTTTTTTTTTTGGTTTTATTT
>JADBJO010005641.1:55000-57500 GCA_016801955.1 Conus betulinus | reverse complement strand
TCCACGTGTTTCATGGCTTCGGGTTCGTCTCCATCGTTCTGTCCGTTGTCATTGCCTGTGAGAGGTGCTACTGCGTCTTCAATCCCCTGAAAGTATCAGACTGCCTTGCGCACCAGAACAACAGCTGTCATCATTGTTGCTGTATATATGTTATTGTCATGGGTCTGTATTGCGTATCCGTACTCAGGTACTATTTTGTGTGTGCTTATAATTCTGACACTGGTGTGGTGTCATACATCTTTAGTCATAATGAAATTTACTTAAATAACAAAGATCTGATTAACTTTGTAAGCAACATCATCCTCGGATCGATATTACCTGTCGGTGTGACGGTAGTGGTAGTAGCAGCGACAATGATAACGTGATAAACTTCGACAAGCAGCAGCCTGAAGAAAGAAACATCGTCTTCTTTGTCTTCCAAGGAAATTGCCCTGACTAAAATGCTGGTCGGAACTTCAGGACTGCTCATCATCTGTATCGTCCCTACTGTCATTTTCCCACATCGTTCGTCCATTTTTACCGGAAGTGAACACCGGGCGCCGGAAGCAGAACTTTTACTTACTGTGTTTGAGGATCGGTGAATTTGGCGCCTTGGTCAATTCCAGTGTGAACATGTTCATTTATTACGCGATGAGCACTCGGTTTAGAGAAACTCTCTGGGTATTGGTTAAGAGAAAGGCTGGGGTGATGTAGACATGAGTACTAAAGCAGAAGAAAGATCGCCTGATATTGTGGATGTTGTCACCTGTGCTTTTAACATTTAGGGAGAGATACTTCCACAAGACTGAGAAACCAACCCACATTGAACATAATTATATCCATTCGACATGTGTTTGTGTGTGTGGTGTGTGTGTGTGTGTGTGTGTGTGTGTGTGTGTGTGTGTGTGTGTGTGTGTGCGTGCGGGCGTGCGGGCGTGCGTGCGTGCGTGCGTGCTTGCGTGCGTGCGTGCGTGTGTGTGTGTCTGTGTGTCTGTGTGTGTGTATGCGCGCGCGCGCGCGCGCGCGCGCGTGTGTGTGTGTGTGTGTGTGTGTATGTGTGTGTGTGCGTGTGTTTCAGAGAGTGAGAGGGAGAGAGAGAGAGAGAGAGAGAGAGAGAGAGAGAGAGAGAGAGAGAGAGAGAGAGAGGAGAGAGAGATAGAGAGCGAGAGAGAGAGAGAGAGAGTCTGCGTGTATGTGTGAGCGTGAGTGTGTGTGTGTGTGTGTGCGCGTGCGTGCGTGCGTGCGTGCGTGCGTGCGTGCGTGCGTGCGTGCGTGCGCGCGCGTGTGTGTGTGTGGTGTGTGTGTGTGTGTGTGTCAGAGAGAGAGAGAGAGAGAGAGAGAGAGAGAGAGAGAGATACAAATGAAACGCTCCAGAGATAACTTTGTCTGGGTAATAACGACCATTGCATTTGAACAACCTGCACAATGAATCGAAAATAAAAGAAACATTAAAAATAGCTTCAAAAGTACGGTCGAGTTCTTCACATTTAATCACGGTAATGCCTGCATAGTTATTTTACTTCACAGTGACAATTCCTTTCCGACCTGAATAGAATGTTTCTTCTGGTTGTGGGTTTTCCTTTTTAAGTCCAACAAATTGTGCACTGTGCGCGCGTGGGACCTAGTGAAGAATATTATCGTTAAGGTTTACACACCTCGATTGTGATATAGTTAGCCTGGCACAAACGTGTGTGTAAGCCGCCAATGAGTCCATTCCGCCCACATGCCTTCGTCCAGTAAAACCAGGACATAGTGAAGAAAAAGTCTTTAATAACTCAAACCCAAAATTGTTTCAACACTTTTTCTTTTGTGTATGCTCTCTCTCTCTCTCTCTCTCTCTCTCTCTCTCTCTCTCTCTCTCTCTCTCTCTCTCTCTCTCTCTCTCACTCTCTCTCTCTCTCTCTCCCTCTCTCTCTCTCTCTCTCTCTCTCTCTCTCAAACCGTATGAAAAGATTATGTCTGCTTCTGCTGCCGTCTGTGAGTATCGCCAGATCAGCTGTCAGCCCGCCCGCTTTCTACCTTTCACGCCAACCTGCTGTTCGACAATCCTCCAACCCCTCTCCTTTCTCCCATACTACAACTGCTATTGTCATTTTATCATCACCCAAAGTGGTTGTAATCCTCTCTCTTCATTATCATTATTATTATTATTATCATTATTGTTATTATTATTATTATCATTACTTTTATTATTATTATTTTCATCTTTTTTCATATGTTACTATCATCATTATCATTATCACTCGCATTGTCTCCTTCACGACGGCCTCGTTTTCATTCTACGCCCATCTTGCGCCGAACTTGACAAGATAAGTGATTGCTCGTGTTTCATTTTCGTTGTCCTGGGTATTGTGTGTCTTGCCCCAAGAAGACTTAAGAGGTCGAAACGCGTCGTGCTTTGTCTTGTGATTTGTTTGTTCATGGTTGGCGCATGTATTACTCATACTTGTTAAGCTTCATGTTCATTTGGGTTTTTAGGCTGTCTGTACCGTGTGTTCGGCTATCACGCATGGTCATCTGA
>JADBJO010005641.1:35000-52500 GCA_016801955.1 Conus betulinus | reverse complement strand
CTCTCTCTCTCTCTCTCTCTCTCTCTCTCTCTCTCTCTCTCCATCTGACTCTGTCACAAGCACGCATGCACGCACGCACACACACACACACACACACACACACACACACACACACACGCACACAGGCATGTACAGAAAGAAAATTTTTCTCTCTCTCTCTCTCTCTCTCTCTCTCTCTCTCTCTCTTAGATACTTAGATACTTAAATCACTACTGTGCTTTGCCTGCCCCCAGTCTCCTGCCCTGTCTTGTAGCGGTCGACGTCATCGCCTTGAGTCGTGTCTTGGTCCCTTTGTCCTCTGCGGGGGGGAGGTGTTCCTTTCGTGTCTCTCTTCTCCATACCACCTCCCTCCCAACCCTGTCCCTCCAGTGTACAACCAGCTAAGCGGGAGTTGCTGGAGAAACAGACGTGTGTGTTACCTTCATGCTATGGGAATTTGTGCTTGCGTGGAGCGTCGGGAGAGAGAAACAGCAAGGTGCGTGTTGTTGAGTGGTCCAGATGAGCAGAACGAAACGTTGGTCTTCAACCTTGAAAAGGACCTGCATGTCTCCATCCAAACTGTGTGATGAAATGAATCGGTAGAGACATTCTGAGTGGGGTGAAGGGAAAAAAAAAAAGAAGGAATTCTTTTCTAGAATTCTCAGGCCAGGATATGTGTCTTCCTGATGACGAATCTTCGAGCGAGAGGCTCTCCGTTTTCCTCGTGTTTCATCCTGCTGGAAGCTAGAGTGAGCCTAAGCTGTTTGGCTTTGACTTTGAATAAATCCTGTCCTAGGATTTCCAACAATTCCCCTTAGTTTAGTTTCAGAGTGAGGTGACTGCACACGGAAATTGAAACAAATCTTAGAAGGAATTTAAAGTAAATCCAAATTGCGAGACAAAACACGACGCGTTTCGACCCCTTAGACCCCTTTCAGGCAAGTTAACAACTTTCAGGACAATGAACACGAGCAAGCACTTGCCTTCTCAAATTATGGCCTCGTTTTCATTCAACGCCCATCTTGCGCTGAATTTGAGAAGCTAAGTGATTGCTCGTTCTTCGTTTTCATTGTCCTGAGTGTTGTTTGTCCTGTCTAAAGAAGACCTAAGAGGTCGAAACGCGCGTAGTGTGTTGTCTTGTCATTTGTTTGTCCCTGTTAAACTGGCGGATTTACTTTAAACTCCTTTTAATATGTGTCCCCTTACTTAGCTTATCCGTTTGTGACTCCTTTCGAGAAGGGGATGGGGGGGGGGGGGGGGGGGGGGGGGGCGTTACGAGAATTAAGGAAAACTTTGAAACAAATTGTTTTCCCCTTTGAAAAGCCCTTTTTCCTTGAGAAGGTTTTCGTTTTTGTAACCTGTGAGTGTATTCTGATTTGGAGAGTGCAACAGAGAACTTCCCTAAGCGTTTGGCGTGGTCTCTCTCATCATTGATGTTTAATTTACTCCAGTAGCATTTCCGAGTATAACACCACTACCAGACTTTGAGTTGAAAAGCTACTGTAACACCCTAAGCGTTTGGCGTGGTCTCTCTCATCATTGATGTTTAATTTACTCAAGTAGCATTTCCGAGTATAACACCACTACCAGACTTTGAGTTGAAAAGCTACTGTAACACCCTAAGCGTTTGGCGTGGTCTCTCATCATTGATGTTTAATTTACTCCAGTAGCATTTCCGAGTATAACACCACTACCAGACTTTGAGTTGAAAAGCTACTGTAACACCTTCCGGGGCATTTAGGTTCCTGAGTTCCCCCAAATGGTGGCCCTTTAGGCCATTCTCCTGCTTGTTGTAATAATAATAATAATAATAATAATAATAATAATAATAATGGTGATGATGATGATCATGATAATAATAATAATAATGATAATAATGATGATAATAGTAATGGTTCATTCCCTTTTTGCAGGACATCAGGCCCATATGAACAGGAGAACGAACGGAAGTGTACAATAATTTGCATGGTATAGGTGAGTTTTTGAAAACCTGTAATGACAAGTAAGCAAGAAGTACACGGCAAAATCCATGTAAATTCAGGTAATTCACAAGCAAACGTTTACCTTACGAATCAGTTATAAACAGAGGTTTCATTTCCTTAATATTAAGGAGAGTCAGTTACAGATACTGCAACTTTAAATACCAATTCGTTTTGACATATTTGTACCTGATAACTGTGCCTTAAATTCTGATGGAAAACGATAAAATCGAGGTAGGAAGTTCCCTCGAAGTATGTATAATTTTTAGGACAGATTAACATGAAATGATATAAATCTTCAATACAATGACCACCACACTGTTCACCTGCTTGTTGTGTCTGAGTGAATGTGACTGAAAAGGTTTCATCGATTTGAATTATATGTGAAGGTGTGCAGTCGAACATGTGTTTGTGTCTTGCTGTCGGTGGAGTGAGCGGTACTTGGTAAGATCTCTGTTGATCTTCTCTTCCTCTGCTTACTAGACAGCCTTCTCTCCCACATCCAGACATCCATCCAGACATCCAGACGGCTTGTGGCATGCTGCCTAGGACGGTCAGGGTGGGTGGATAACTTGTTGTTGTCCTCCACCTTCCGGCTCGTACGTGTGAGAGACTTCAAACGAAGTTTCCCCACGTACAGAGACAAACGAGGGTGAAGAAAGGAAATCTTGCAACTGTACCAAGAAACAACAGTGCCCTCTAAACAATAAATGCCTCCACAGCAATATTGTATATCAAGCCACTGTAAAATCAGAGAACGCTGAAGAAACATATATAGGTATCACTGAAAACCAATTTAAAACTAGATATGCAAATCATAAACAGTCATTTAACAAAAAGAAAGATACAAAAAATCAAACAGAATTGAGTAAATACATTTGGAAACTCAAAGATATAAAAATAGACTACAACATATCCTGGAAAATCTTAAAAAGAGCTGCATCATATAATAACATTTCAAAAAGATGTAATTTATGCCTAACAGAAAAATATATGATCCTATGCAAACCAAATTAGCAACCCTAAACACTAGGATAGAAATGGTTAACAATTGCAGACACAAATGAAAAGTTCCTATCAGCGAGCAGAAATCAAAAAAAAAACATGAAAAACACTGACCGCACGTGATGGCAGACAGCAAGGATAGAGTATGGCTACTCTAACGGTGGGATTGAAATAGTCATGTGCGCGTAAAAAGCTCACCGAGGCTGAACTTCAGCATTTCTAGCTAACAAGGAGGAGGAGGAGGAAGTGGAGGAGGAGGACTAAAACAAGAATAAGAAGGAGAAAAAGAAACTATACTAAACATACCCGAGTCTTGCCAATTATGAATGCTATTTGCGAGCACTTGCAAGTGTGTTTACTCTTCATGTCTTGTCATTGATTATGGCCCTGCTGTCGTAGCTACGGGCACCGACTCTTAATTATAAAAGCTTCGATCGAACCAGGACACCAAGTCAGGTAAGTTCATCTTTGTATCCATCCGATCAATTATTAATACAATACATGAGCTCTGCACGCATGCGTACACATTTATATCTGTCTGCCTGCCCGTCAGCCTGCCTGCCTGCTTACCTGTTTGCCTGTCTATCTGTCTGACAGTAACCGTATAGAAAAATCATATAAGGTATATGGATCTCATCAGATTCAGGTCTTGGTTTCTATCTGAATACTCTGAAAACGTGTGTAATGTATTAGAAGGATTTCATTAGTAAATATCGGTCTCATGTTTCTGGTTTTCTAATGGTAATGCTCAAGAAGAATCGTGAAATGAAAACAGGTTTCATCAGAACTGTGTACAAAAGGCCTATATACAACGCTCTGAAAAAAATAATAAATTCCACAGATTCATGCAAACTATGGAGTTTTCATCAGGATCGCGCCTGACAAAACATTCCCATGATGAAGACTGCGTCTTAGTCGGGGTGAGGAGTGGGTGGGCTTCACCACCACCCTTCCCCCCCTTCCCGACCCCCCCCCCCCCCCCTCCCCCTCGACTAAACCAGACTAAGTCTAAAATGTGCTCCTGGATGTGCTGAATCCATTCATGCATGTTAACAGAAAAAAAATTGGGATGGTCTAAGTGGGTGAGTACTCGCTTTATTTCATAAATCAAGTAACGATTCGTGGGTTTCAGTTAGGACTGACGCATTTAGGACTGTGGGCGATATTCCAGTTTCTGGGGGGTAGGGGTGAACGTTTTGCAATTGTGACATATCTAAATAGTCTAGAACCTTAACATTTGTCAAAATTATTCTAATGTATAGTAGTTTGTGAAAATATGTTCCAAGTGACGAATTTTCAAATATGTTTTTAAGTGCGAGAGATGACATCGTCTTTTAGTCATGAAAATAACAGTGTGCGAAGAACATGCATCACTGAAGCCAAAATATAGCCTTACTATTATTGTATTGCTCTTTTTATGATACCTACTAATTGCATTTAAAAAAAACAAGGAAGCAAAAAAAGTTTTCTAAGTTTTAATACCACTTGATTACTTTTTGAAAATGCAATTGCCGAAAAGAGGTTTAGGGGGGTACCCTTGCGGCAAGCGCAATAACTCTAAGACCATCCCGAATTTTTTTTTTTTTTTTTCTGTTAACATGCATAAATGGATTCACCACATCCAGGAGTACATTTTAGACTTAGTCTGGTTTAAGCCTTTGAATTTATTGAAAAGGGCAGGCTGCGGACTCCGGGAGAAATCAAACATATTTCTTAATCTTCCCCCACAACTCCCCATGACTCCCCTCCCAGTTTATAACGGGTCTTTGTTTGTTTCTTTGTTGTTCGCTTACCAATGATTGCCTTTTGTATAGCAGCACGCTTATGTGAATTTGAATTCGGAATTCAGTGTGGATCTAACGTACAGACTGAGCCAATTGTTTTCCTACTGTTCATAATCTTTTAGTTGATTAGGTGCACATGCTTTGCTTGTTTGTATATGATTTATGTTATCAGTTAGAAAAATTCCAAAAAAAAGGTAAAATAAAAAAAAAAAAGTAATGAAAAAACTTCTTTAAAAAATTAAAAAAGAAAAAGCACGATTGGGTGTACCAGCAAGATATGTTTCGTCCGCCGCAAACACCACAGAGAAGTTTTGCTCTCCGTTTCTAAGCAGCAAACTTTGAGTATTGGAGACTATATTCCTTTTGACGACAAAGGGCAAAAAATTCAACACAGAGCAGAATTTGACGTTCACTTTATTACTTCATAATACAACAAGCGTTTTATAATCAAGTCTTGTGTAACTGCTGTATTTCTGATTTGTGAAATGCACCAATACCTCTGATATAAAACTTTTTTTTTGTGGATTAGAAGGGGAAAAAATAATTCTAGTACTCCCTCGTGCGAATTGTTTCTTTAGAGTCTTGTATTTCATTCAGATACCCCAAGAACGTGTTTGCTGAACAATTCCCGTTTAGTTTCGTAATACTCGTTTATTATTATTGCACATTCAAAAACAGCTATTTCTGGGGACGATCTTAATTACTAATGCCGTAAGAGAAGACGCCCTCTCCCCCTCCACGTATAAGTGATTTGGTTCTGAACGAACTCCTCAAGCCCCTGGGGAGGTAGAGTAGAGAGCGGGAGGGCGGAGGGGGGGGGGGGGGGGTTGGGCCGGACTGTTTCTGGGTCATGACTTACATATATCTGTTTGCTGTAACTTTGTTTCTATTGTCGATCGGTAATGCAATTTAAAGTAGCAGCTGCTGGATCGTTGGTCGCCTCACGGCAAAGTCGCTGTGAGACAGATTTTCTTGTCCACTGAGCTATCGGAAGTATGCTGAAACTTGAGAAGTATTTAAGCGCTTTTATCCTTCTCGATCAGATCTAGCGAGAGAACTCTTTTCAGCTGCCTCTGCTTCTGCCTTCAGGATTCGGATTGATTCCTTTCCTTGCAGTTTTCAAATAGTACTCTTCCGTGGCATCTCCAACGTTGTACCCCTCCGTGGTAGCAGCAAAGTTGTACTCCTCAGTGATAGCTTCAGCTTTGTACACCTTAGTTGTAGCTTCAACCATGAACTCCTCAGTAATAGCTTCAGCTTTACACTCCTCAGTGGTAGCTTCAGCTTTGTACTCCTCAGTGGTAGCTTCAGCTTTGTACTGAGTGGTAACTTCAGCTTTGTACCCCTCAGTGGTAGCTTCAGCTTTGTACTGAGTGGTAGCTTAAGATTTGTACTGAGTGGTAGCTTCAGCTTTGTACTCCCCAGTGGTAGCTTCATCTTTGTACTGAGTGGTAGCTTCAGTTTTGTACTGAGTGGTAGCTTCAGCTTTGTACTGAGTGGTAGCTTCAGCTTTGTACTGAGTTTAGCTTCACTGACTGAGTGGTAGCTTCAGCTTTGTACTCCCCAGTGGTAGCTTCAGCTTTGTACTGAGTGGTAGCTTCAGCTTTGTACTCCTCAGTGGTAGCTTCAGCTTTGTACTGAGTGGTAGCTTCAGTTTGTACTGAGTGGTAGCTTCAGCTTTGTACTCTTGAGTGGTAGCTTCAACTTTGTACTGAGTGGTAGCTTCAGCTTTGTACTGAGTGGTAGCTTCAGCTTTGTACTCCTCAGTGGTAGCTTCAGCTTTGTACTGAGTGGTAGCTTCAGCTTTGTACTCCTCAGTGGTAGCTTCAGCTTTGTACTGAGTGGTAGCTTCAGCTTTGTACTCCTCAGTGGTGCTTCAGCTTTGTACTTCTCAGTGGTAGCATTCATCTTTGTACTCCTCAGTGGTAGCTTCAGCTTTGTACTCCTCAGTGGTAGCTTCAGCTTTGTACTCCTTAGTGGTAGCTTCATCTTTGTACTCCTCAGTGGTAGCTTCAGCTTTGTACTCCTCAGTGGTAGCCTTCAACTTTGTACTCCTCAGTGGTAGCTTCAGCTTTGTACCCCTGAGTCATAGCTTCCACTTTACACTCTACAGAGGGAGCTCCAATTTTGTACTCCTTAGCGGTAGCTCCAATTTTGTCCTCATTGGGGCTAGCTTCAACTTTGTTTGGAGACAGTAGAGCAGCAGAGGATGTATGAGGCTTTGTCTCCCGAATCCTCAATAATGCTATGTAATCTTGATTTTTCCCCCACTGCGTATCACTCAACAATGCATTTCAGGAATACCTGTAGCATGCCCACCTATCTAAGGACTTTACAAAGACAGCAAATGATATCCCTGTCCCTTTCAAGAACATAATGTGTATGTGTGGGTGAGGAGGAGGGGAAGAGTTGGCTTGCTGAACATTTCATATCCTCCACGGTAGTCGATGATTAGCTTAGTGATCTTTCATCAAGATTCCCTTTCCTGCAATGCATGCACCAATGAATTAGACAAGTACAGTGTGAACCTGTTTTGACAGAAGACATGGACGACAACAACATGATACAAGCTGTGCTTTTTGAAGTACGGTGGTCTGATTTGCCGGGCAGGGATGCACAGTAATGCTGTGGTTGAACTAACTCATCATTCAAAATAGGAAAATAAGTTCTCTTTCGACATATTTCTTTTTACAGATAAATAATGCACTGATTCACCAGTCACCGTGGTTAAGCGGCAGTATAATGGGTTGCTGGATGGTAGCTTGTTGGTTCAAACACTCTTCAACGTGTGTTATGGAAATGTTCCAGCCCTTGTGTTTTTCTAACCAGAGCTGTCGAATGTACTTTGTTCTGTTAATGGATGACAGAGCCACAAACAAGGCACGATTGGCATTCATTTATTTTTTTTTAATATATATACGCTTTTTTATGTGGTGTTGATCGAATTTTCTGATCAACAGAGTGAGTGTCTGTGTCTGTCTTACCTGGTTTAATGCTGGGATATATTGAGATATAGTTCATACAGCCTCTCAAGGAATATCATACAATAATGGAAATCCTCCGCTTCACAAAAAGAGTTTCAAGTTATGTTGATCTCGGTCTTGTTTTTTTTGTGTGTGATGACTTCAGTTTGGCCTTGTATTTGTCCTTTAGCATATACGAAGCAGCAGGTTTCTCGATTTGATCACAAATTGGTTTGGCTATTTGTTTTTTTAATATCACTTCATCTTCAGAGAAGAGAAAGCAAATTATAGAGAAACCGCGTGCGTAAACAAAACTCACACAAGTGCAAACATCCTTACAATGAAATGAAGCAACAGCCCTGAAGAATGCTTTTATTTTAGATACTGCAATTCATTAATTTGTTTGCACAGTGAAACAGCTGCAGGTGTAAATCACTTAAAATAATGTTAGCGAACCGCACAAAAAAAGAAAAAAAAAAACAAAAAAAAAAACAAAAAAAAAAAACGTAGGCAAACGAATCACAAGACAAAACACGATACGTTTCGACCTCTTAGGTCTTCTTCAGGCAAGACACAAAACAATTAGGACAACGAAAAAGAACGAGCAATCACTTATCTTCAGCGCAAGGTAGGCGTTGAATGAAAACGAGGCTGTCAAAAGGGAGATAATGTGTGAGTCGAAGTAGTAATGATGACAATTATATTACTGATAGGAATACTAGTAATGGCAATGATGATGATCAAATATTGAAAAAATACGTCAGGACAGGATTACTACCACTATTGGCAATAGCACTTGTGGCAATAGTACTTGTAGTATCGGAGAAAGGAGAGTGGTTTAGAAGATACTTAAACAGCATCGTTGCCGTGGCAACAGTCTTAGTGGCGATGGCAATGTTAATGGTCGTGACGGTAATATCAATTTTAACAATTGTATAAATGATGATAATGCTAACAACCATAGTGAAGACAATGGTAATAATAATGGTACTGATAATAAAATTATGATACAGAAATATCTTGAAAAAAAAAATGTATATATATGATAACAAAACTGAATTTTAAAAAAGATAATGATAATGAAAAACAACAGGAGGAGGGGGGAAGGGGGGGGGGCAGGAAGAACAACAAAGAGGAGATGGAAGGTATAAATTGTGGGAAGGATGGAATGTAATGGGATCTTAATAGTTATTTTATATATATATATATATAGTTATATATATATATATATATATATATATATATATATATGTATATATATATGTGTTGCAAACCAACAACAATTTTTAAAAAAGTGCTCAACCGAGTTGGGAGCGGCATCTGTTAAAAATTTGATTAAAATGTAAGCATTAAAAACTACAACGTTGTTTCTTGCTGGTGCAGTCGTCATATACATGTGTATCCGTGTGTGTATGTGTGTATATATATATATATATATATATATATATATATATATATATATATATATATATATATATAATTGACTAATGAATTCCAAGGGTAAGTAACCGAGCACCATTCCAGCAACTTACAGAGTAGCTTGGTGTTGCGAAGACTGCAAGAAATATTCAATTATAATACAAAACTTGCTTTTATGTCTTAGAGTGAGGAAATAGGGGGCGATAAGCATTCACATCTGCAGAGCCTAACAGTATGTGCTTTAGAGGGTGAGTGGGGAATAACAAATGCTTCTCAAATGAGTCTTCAGCAAGCTTATAGTGTCCAAGGAGGAGACACTCTCTAATAGGGAGAAAACTCACTAACATAAACTCCTGGTCAGATACCGGTATTTCGAAACCTGATTGTTTCTCCTCAGTGACTGCGGAAAGTGGTAACTTAACTCCTTTGCCTTTTTTTTTGTTTTAAGAAGAATGCTTTCCTAGAAAAAAGGCTGGTGTGCAATACCATAGTATATTTGTAGAGTTTTCGAAGAAAAAAAAACAACCAAAGGTGCCACCTAAGAAGCAAAAGAAAATCATGAAAGAGCAAAACCAGCTACATTTTCTAGTGAAAAGTAGAAAATATAAAAGATAACCTCTTAAGACACAAGTGCTGGGGGCCAGTTCTTGGAATGAATCCGCAAGGGACTAAATTATAATTGACTAATAGATTCCAGGATAATAAGTAACCGAGCACCATTCCAACAACTTACAGAGCGGCTTGGAGTTGCATAGTACATGGAATTAAAAGAAAATCAGAAGAAGAAAAGGGAGTTGACAAGTATGTGAATAAACAATACATTGATGTGACAAATAGAGTGAGCGTAGTGAGAGGGGAAAGGAAGATAGCTGTAGTTTGTGTGTGAGATAGGTAATGGGAGATATGGTGGTATGTGTGTGGGGTGGGGGGGGGGGGGGTGGGGTTGGGGGGGGGGAGGGGGTGGGGGGGGGGGGAGAATAGATGGGCTAATATTGCAGTGGTGCATAGGTGCATAGACCTTAGGGTGTTGATGCTATGAGGGTGGAGAGAAGGGGATGGGAACGGGGGTGGGGGGATGAGGGGCAACATACTAACACCTAAACATAATATTACTCTCTTCTCTCTCTCTCTCTCTCTCTCTCTCTCTCTCTCTCTCTCTCTCTCTCTCTCTCTCTCTCTCTCTCTCACACACACACACACACACACACACACTCTCTCTCTCTCTCTCTCTCTCTCTCTCTCTCTCTCTCTCTCTCTCTCTCTCTCTCTCTCTCTCTCAATAAGTTATTGTATCTAAGTAGTACTACTATTAATTCTACTGTTAATGCTGGCGACAGGATTAGTGATAATAGGACATGATGATTATAAGTATAGTGGTAAAAATGATAGTGACAGCTATAATAAAAACAATGACATCAGTATTGTCATCATGGTGTAATGATGGTGATGATGAAGACAGTACTGATAATATTGATATGACGATGATAGTAGTAGTAATAATAATAAAAAGGTATTAACTAATATTGGTAATAAAAATATTAGGTGGAAAGGGGTTGAAATGCTCAATGAATAACAGCAGACAGTACTGTTGGATGAGGAAAATGATGAAGTAGTAATGATAAGTGCAGCAGCAACATTAGCAAAAGTAGCAGCGGCCGGAAAGGGATGGGAACGATGAACGATAAAAGAGCTATTGAAGAGAGAGAGAGAGAGACTCTTGACTCTTGACTCTTGACGCGCGCATTAACGCTGCGCCTTTTAATGTGGGGCCAACGGCCCGTTCACATGAGTCACGTGACATTGTTCAGAAATAGAATAAAACAAAAACAAAAAATCTGAAATAATCAAGTCACATCATCAACATTGATCAGATCAAAACAGGTTGAATCGGCATTTATCAACAAAGCAATTACTTCAATAGTCCATTTTCTATGTACCTTATTTGTTTAAAGAATCATTAAGTATCCCACTCGGTCCCATCGAAATTAAATTAAATCAGAATGAAATCCACAATCAACAAAATAGATCAAATCAAATTAGAATCAACAATGAGCATTAAGAAATACATGAACCACAAATCAAAAGAACTGAGATAGAATTCCAAATTGTATCCAGTTAACTCGCCTTTAAATATACTCTAGTAAATGTTCATATTTCATGGACACCACAAAACATATAAGTTGATGACTATCTCAAGTCGAAAACTAGAACAATTCACAATCGGTGTCCATGTCACATCCAAATTAAAATCTGTGTTCTAATCGAAATTTGTGTTATATCCGTGTATATACCTGTCTTAAACCAAATTTAGACTACACCTACATACGTCACACAATGTGAAATTTATAGTTTGTCTGGTAGGTCAATTTGCATACATGGTTCATGAAATATTTACCCCCAAATTACTACTTATCTGGATATACATTCTGAAAATGTGGTGTTTTGACCGGTCATTAATTAATTAGAAAATAGTACAGGGATAGTAAGGGTCGGTCGACCCAACATATCTATATATGATGACACGACCTGCCCTACAATTAAACCATTCTAAGGCATTCCTGCATCTTTGCTGGAACATATCACGTGCAAAACCGACTTGCAATTATTCAAATTTAGCCTAAACTGAACAGTAACTAACATTTTGTTTCGGTCAACACGTCTATTTTACCTAACAATCAAATCCCATGGATACAACGCTGGCCAGAACTAACTATTATGTCACTTTTTTTTTGTCCAAGTGTCCTAGACTGTACATTGTTTTCATTATTTCTATAATCTTACCTTTCGCCCTTCCCGCATATTCCGAAAGTGAAGTGTCAACAGAAAGTTTGGTTGTCAAGGTGAAGCCTAAATATTTGTAACTATTCACTACTTCAATTTCTTGGCCTTTGTAATACCATTTTTCTGTTCTGCCTAGGTAGCCACCTTTTCTGAAGACCATTATTTTAGTTTTGTGTAGGTTAACTGTTAAACCTAAGGAGTCTGAAGCTTCTTGTAAATTTTTATCTGATTTTGTAGGCCGGCTGGAGTTAAAGAAATTAGGGCTATGTCATCTGCAAATAATAAGGTAAAGATTTCCTCTGTTCCAGGTAGAAATTGGTATCCTTGTCTTCCTTTCGTTGTAACATTGTTCGCTACTTCCGTTATTATAAGAGAAAAATGAGAGGCGACAATAAGCAACCTTGTTTCACCCCAACCGGGCACTCAAAGAATTCCGTTAAGATCGCACCGTGTCTTACGCATGCTTGCACGTTCCTATAAATACCTTTCAACATGTTAAGCATTTTGTTGATATTTTATGTTTACTTAGAATTGTCCACAGTTTGTCTCTTTGGACAGTATCGAAAGCTTTTGGGTAATCGATGAATGCTATGTATAGTTTACTCCTGCGTCTACCATATAAGCAGTTACTTATCATAGTTATTAATGTAAAAATATGATCTATCGTAGAGAACCCTTTCCTAAATCCTGCTTGTTCTCTGCTTATTTTGTTTTCCTCTTCGGCCCAATTGTAAAGTCTGTTATTTAATATTGCTGTGAAAATTTTGCTTAATGTACACAATAGCGATATACCTCTGTAATTTTCTGGGTTCTGCATGTTGCCTTTCTTGTGTAATGGAACTATAACTGCTCGAGACCATTCTAAAGGGAAGTAACCGACTTGGAACAACTTATTGAATAATTTTACTAAGAATGGAATTATTTTATGCCCTATTGTTTTCAAAAATTCTGGAGGAATTTCGTCTAATCCTGATGCTTTACCTGATTTCAATTTTCTTATAGCTGAACTTATTCATCATCAGATATCTCTACATCTAAATCTTGGACAAAAACTTCTTCAATAACTTGCTGGGGTACTTCATGGTCATTATTTGACACATTTATTTGTGGATTTAGTATACTTTCAAAGTGTTCTTTCCATTGCAAAGTTGTGACAAGTGGTTGTTTTATTCTTTTTCTAATGTTTCTTATTGTACTCCAAAATTTCTATCTTTCTGATTTGTGTGTAAGAGTATCATAAATTTGTTTTTTATATAACTTCTTTTTTCCTCTCAGTAGTTCTTGATAGAGAGTTCTTTTAATTCTGTAAGTCTCCTTTCTTTCTTTGAATTTTACTGGGTCCTTCTTTCTGTTAATATTGGTAAGTCTACTCAGTGCCTGACTAGCTTCTTTCTTCTTCAGTAGACAATCATTGTCAAACCACCCACTGCTAGTTTGATTGGACCTCCTATTCCTATTGTCTTGCACATACTTTTCCCTGCTTCCTTTAATAGTATATTGAAATTTTCTATACTCCTATCTACATCATAGTCTACTTCCTGCATAATTTGATCTAAGGCTATTTGAGAACTTTCAGATTCTAAGAAAGAAATGTAGTCTTGTGTTTTAGTAGAATCCCATTTTCTTCCTTGTGTATGTTTTCCTTTGTTCATCTAATTTAGTATCTGGTAAAGTACTCTGTATTTCCATAATGATTGGCATATGATGAGATTCAACTCTTTCTTTAACTGTGCATTTCATTACATTGTCAACCAATTCAATAGAGCATAAGAAAAAATCGATAGTACTATTTCCTCTTTCTGAGAAAAAAGTGAAGGCACCATCAAAATTTCTCATACACAATCCATTTAATGGTGTAAGCTTAAAGACTGTACAAAATTCAATCATCTCTTTTTCCAAAAACCATTAATGTAGGAATCTTTTGATTCTCGTGCGTACACATTCTGCTCTTTATCAAATACATCATTGTCCTCGACAAGACTTAAGCCCCATTCTCCAATACGAGCATTTAGGTCTCCACCAATGGCATAATAGAAATCATTTCCTTGCTCAACTTGTGACACCATAAATTGTTCAATCAAATCAAGAGTACAAGAGTAATCCTTATCTAAATAAAAACGACTGTCCACAGGGTGTACATAAACAGCAAAATACAGTATATCTTTATCACATTGTAACAGATTTTTCATTAATTTTACACATAACACATTTTCCATATTGGTGTCGATAAATTGTACATATTCTGCTATGGCCTTGTTAATGATCAAAATAATACCACCGGAGGGGCGACCCATCTTTGTAAATTTTGTAGCTGGACAATGAAAGCACAAAAATCTTGAAATTTTACATCAAAGTCAAAAGATATATGGGTAAATGTTTCAGAAAGGCAACAGATATCAAATGTAGTAATAAAATCATAAAAATCTGGGTCTGCCAATTTTTCCAGGAGACCTTCAATATTCCAACAAAGAAAGGAAAGACTTCTTGGATTATCAGTTGTTTGTTCTGTCTGTGAACGGCCCTGGCCTACCCTTCATTTCTTTTCTTTTTCCTTTCTTTCCTTCTTCGTCGAGTTCCCGCGGGTTCCCCCTGATTGTGTGTGTGTGTTTTTGGCAGTGCTTGTGTGTGAACGTAACGTGTGTTTGCTCGCAGTGTGAGTATTTATCTTTTCTTTCTCTCCTTCGCTTAGCCTAACGCTTTCATCACCCTCTGTGTGTAATGCTTGAATAGTGTTGTCAAGAGTTGTTTGTCGCGAGGCTGGTGTTGTGTTTTGAGCTGGCCCTGTCTTTGCATCAATGCTAGGTTTACTGAACTTTTCCTTCTCTTTATGTATCAGGCCAGTGCTGGTGTTTTGGTTGGGAGTGTCTGCAATGTCACTCTTGTGCCGCGGACGAGGTATGCTGTCGATCAGTATGTCAGTGTTGTCTGTCATGCGAGCCAGCTGTGTATTCGACCCTGATCCCGGTATGTCCCAAATGCTGGTTAATTACTCGGTTTGTTTGTTGTTTGGGGTCCACTCGAATCAAAGGGGACCTGTGCGGACCCATGGCTTTTATCTGTGTTGTGTTTGTCTGTTATGAGGTCAAGTTTGCGTCATCCTTCGTGCTGCTCAGTTCTGTCGTCCCATCTGACTGCCCTTTCACACTCACATGCACTTTCCCATCCATATCTCTGGATGTAACCACGCTCGTATGCTTTCCTCTTCTTCTACATCTTTTCTTGCACTCGATCTTTCATTCTTTGCATCAGACCGTTCTCATCTTCCGTTTCGTTATCCTCTTCCGACAAACCCCCTCCTATTTCATGTACCAGTTCTATCCAAGATAACTGAGTTTCCAAACCACTCCCACTTTCGCTCTTCGCCTCAGAACGAACGAACGAACGAACGAAAAATTTTAATCAGTATAGGCCATGGGCCCTTCTGATGGGGGTACAATACAACAATACCAATAATGATACTTCATACAGCACGGTAGCATGTCATAGTTGACAACAAGAAACTGACAGAAAAGCGCACAAAAATGTACACAATAAATACTAGAGTTGGATTCCTTTTAACTGACCATAATAGTGCGCCTTTTAAAGGCCTTATATAAATAATTGCACGTGCTCTTCAGTACATCTTCCTTTGATGATTGCCATGAGAAGAGCAGCGCGGAACAAACAGAGTTGTTCAAAGAATTTCCGACGTATGTATTCATACCTTAAATCTTGCAAGACAGGACAACAAAGCAGAAAATGCACTTCGTCTTCATTCGCGCTTTTGCACAAAGGACATAGCATATCAACGTTTTAGTATTTGCATATTGATACTGATGTGCTTTGATGTCCGTAATTCCTAATCTAGATCGTGTTAGGTAACTTCTACTTAGAAGTAGCAAGTAGAGAGACTTAGAGAGTGTAGGGAAAGGGAAAAGGAAGGTAGCTGTAACTTATGTCTGAGGTAAACAGTGAGAGGTATGTTAGTATGCGTGTGTGTAGTGGAGGATATTGCAGGTTGGTGCTGCAGAGGTGGGATCACTTATCTTCAATTACTCCGGCACAAGATTTATCTTACGCTGAGGTGATTGAAGATAAGTGATTGCTCGATCTTTTTCGTTGTCCTAATTGTTTTGTGTCTTGCCTGAAGAAGACCCAAGAGGTCGAAACGCGTCGTGTTTTGTCTTGTGATTCTTTTGCCCACGTCTTTTTTTTTTTTTTTTTTCGGTTCGCTAACATTTAAGTAAGATTCAGTAATTGGGTTTTTGTATTACATTGTATTGATTGACGTCAATCAATTAGAAACTGGATTGTTGTTTATGCTTGTTCTTTTGTTTGGTGGTTAGCAAGCAGAGGAGAGAACTCTGGATTACAAGGAGGAGGAGGATTATTTTGGGCATGGGAAAGTATTTACAAATAATGCTGATCAACACGGAAAACAATCAATGATCACAAAAGTTAAAGTCTGTACATAAGAAACTGTGAAGTTGTATTCAAGCACTTGCAGTTTTTAGGTTGTAGTAAGGATGGTCTGGGAACATGTACCGTTATGCAGGAATCGCTTTGCTTTATGTTAATCAGAGGCCATATGAGTGGGTTTTCTCGTTATATATTCTCTTACTTGCCGGTGTACGACTGTGATTTATCACTTCTACAGTCGTCTTACTTCACATATGTGCAGTGTATGCGTTTTATACGCAAAACATAGAGGAAAATTTAAAAAACCCAGAAAGGAAGCCCTAAGCGTGGGTAAGAGGATGAATTATTAAGCCATGCAACTCATACAGTCCCATGTGCTTTCTCGTAGAACAAGAGGTATTCTAGGTCCCTAGCCATGCGCATTTAACTAAGAAAGACCCACCTCTGTACAAACCGATTGAAAAAGAAAATCATCATCAGCCTGAACACCTGCACCGTTGTCGTACATGGCGGGGGGGGGGGGGGGGGGGGGGGGGGGGGGGGGGGGGGGGGGGGGGGGGGGGGGTTGTACTGTAACATACTTTGATTGGGATGGAGGAATGCAGTTCCCTGCTAACTAAAATCAAACTCTCAGCTGCTGCAGGTAACCTGTGAGTACCTCTTTCACTGTTCCTTTTACTTTTTCTTTGCACGCCTGCCAAACAATGTCCAGAACGTTTCCCTATACCGCGATCCCATCACATAATAAACGAAGATGTTGGAGCTAGAATTGATCAATAGAAGCACGTTTGTGATATAATAACACAGAAAGAAACAAATTATGATTTCGTCGTCCGACATTCAGTTCAGTTAGAAATGCACGTGCATACGGAAAAGGACAAAGGGAAAAGAGACAGATGATGACCAGTACAGAAGTACCAACAAGCATTTTTGGTGAGCGCCACTTCCTTTGGAGATATTGATGACGATGCTTCTGAACGCCATGCCACAGACAGCGTGAGTTTCCACACAGTCACAGCAGTCGCTGTTACAACCACTGTCAGCACACCGACAGTCACACCAGCTCCAAAGACAATGTTGCCTACAAAATCGACTAGGCCTTTGTGACGCGTGTAAAATTCATTCGGAATGAGGATATTGATATCTCGTGAGTGTCCAGGTTCAAGGCACAAGCAAAATGATATCTGAGAAT
>JADBJO010005641.1:27500-30000 GCA_016801955.1 Conus betulinus | reverse complement strand
TGTCAGTTCAAGTATCATGGAGCAAGGAAAGTATTGAAAAATTACTGAAATTGATATTTTTTGTTAAATTTGAACTTAGGAAAATAAAAGTGCCTGCAAAAGGACATGACATTTGCTTTAGCATTGCATTTTGTCTAATCAATGACTGGTCAGAAAGTGGTAGCCATCCACCCACTAGCGCACCCTACCAGGGTACACCTCAGAAAACTACTTCAAAATACTTTTTTCATCAAAATCTTAACAGAGTCATCTATTTGTGTGCCAAATAGAAAGGAAAATTGACACATTAAAAAAAAAATCTGCAAAAACATTTTTTGGTATGATATGGGTTAAAGTTTCAAATCAGTGTGAGAAATAGAAAACCTGCTCAACTTTTCTTTCATGGCGCTCTTGGCAAGCTGATCAACCACCTCGTTGCCCCGAATGCCCACATGGCTGGGAACCCAAGCAAAAGCCATGTTGTATCCATCTGATTTCAGAGAGCTGTACATTTCGAAAACTTTCAGCAGTTGAGAGTACCTCCAAAGCGGGAAGGGTCTGGTAAAATAAGGAAATCTTCATGTTTCGATTTGCAGATCATCTGAAGTGCCAGGACCAAGGCAATCAGCTCCGCAGTGTAGACGGAGCTGTCTGTTGGAATGTGTTTGGTGAATCTGTGAGTGGGATCTGCTACCAAAACACAGTGGAGGCGACTCCCTCCTCAGATTTAGAACCGTCTGTGAAAACTCTTTTTGTGAGATCCAGTGATACTTTGGATGGAGAAGAATGAGTAACGTCCGGTTTTGGAAGACGTGAAGAAGAAATGCGAACAATAGTACTACTTATATCAACACGATGAAAAAGAAGAAAAGGAGGAGGAGGAGGAGAAGGAGCAGGAGAAGAAGACAGGAGGAGGAGGAGGAGGAGGAAGGAGGAGGAGGAGGAGGAGAAAATTAATAAACAAAAAAAACAAACAACAACAAAAACAAAACTGTGATTCGTTGTTATATGAAGTGGAGCAACTCGCTGAACTTCTTTTTCAACGTATACTCCAGGTTAAAAAAATATGATTTTGGACATTATAATTATCTTGACACTAACAGTTTGGACATTTCAGAAACGTTTAAGAAAATGCATCGAAGATAACCTAGCAAAGATAACAACAAGAAAAAAACAAATAAACAAACAAACAAAATGACTCCAAAAAAACAAACAAAAAATGCTACTGTTGATGAAGAATTCCCATCAGACAAACCCTTGTTTCAAGAAAAAAAAAATCATGGAAACCATAAACAAGAGAATTTCGGTAGTTTTGGCGAAAGTTTTTTAAGTGTATCATAAGCTTATATATAAGCTTTTCAGTTGTCTCTTTGATTCTACAGTTTAAGAAAGGTAGCAGAAAAGAATCTACAATTTCACTTTAATTTACGAAGAGTATATTTCACAATGTGATTCATGAGCGAAGTGATATAATACATTGTGCTATAGATGTCGTAACCTCCACAGATCTTGACATTAGTACTACATTACATGTATGGATATGAAAATAACGCTGGTACCAATGAACTACAAGCAACCTTGGGGAAAGGTCATTCCGACTGTACGTCTTCTCTTCCTGCCATTGAAAAAGGGTGGGGGGTGGGATGGATTCACCCTTGCACTAAATTCCACCCCTTTACAAAGTTTCTTTCAAAATGATCCAGTAAAATTGTATGTATCTTTGCCTGGAGGGTCTCGATACTCGTTCGCTCAATACTCCCCCCCCCCCCCCCACACACACACACACACACACACACACACACACACACACACACACACATATCCGCTCGATACTCCCCCAACTCGATATACCGCGCCCCACTCAGTATATCTTCCGCTCGATATCCCCCATATTGATTGCTGTTCAATGCTCTCCCACCTCAATACTCCCCTGTCCGATACCCCCCTCCCCCCCCCCCCCCCCCCCCCCCCCCCCCCGTTTGAGTTTCCCTCCACCTCGATAATTATTCACCCACTCACAACCGAGAGAAGCTCTCATTCTGTGGGAAGATAGGGGTATGGGTTTACAAAAGGAAATCTTTCCCATACCATACCTCAACACCATGAGTGCACACACCAAGATGTTCATGCCATATGCAAGCAGGGGAGTATTGGGCGGGGGTGGGGGTGAAGTGGGGAGCGGGTATCGGTCAGGGGGAATATTGATCAGGGGAGGATCTATCAATACGGGAAAGCATGAGTTACCCCCCCCCCCCCCCCCCCCCCCCCCCCCCCTCAGCGCGGATGAAAGATCCATCGTTGGATCCATATCCCTATCCCCAAAATGAATCCTAGCTTAAAACTTAATAACAGCTTCGTTCTTGCACCATAGTGGTAGTAGTACTTTCAGTTTCACTTCATCAAGGAGGCATCACTGCGTGCGGACTAGTCCATATACGCTACACCATATTCGCTAAGTTTTGCAAGCACACCGCGCATGATCAAAGCTGATAGATAAATGAATTAATAACTAAGATGGGAG
>JADBJO010005641.1:12500-22500 GCA_016801955.1 Conus betulinus | reverse complement strand
TTATTTTTATGCTGATCGATGAGAATGATGATGATTAAGATGATGCTACGGATTTTCATTTCGGCCTGAGACTACATGACAGGGCTGTACTCTACGCTTCCTTGCATAATATATCCGACGACGTCACCAGGCCCCAGAGATGCAGGCACCTGCAGTGTTGGTCAGGAAATTTGAGCAATACTCTCAGAAACGCATCCATAAGTGGATGAAACTCGACTGTGTGGTCCCAGTCTTCCCAACTGAGTCCGCAGCAACTCAACTCTGGATAGGAGCCGGTCGGGGCAGAAAAACCCACATGTCTCTGATGGGATTCGAACCCACGACCTCCCGGTCGGGAGTCCACGACGCTAACCACTTCGCCACGGCGGCTGATACAGAGTACTTTATTAGCTTTAAAAAGCAGAAATGAAAATAGAGTACTCTAGACGTCCATGCCTGAACCACAGCAGGTGAAAATTCTGATACGGTGCCTTTTGCCATTTCCTAGTATTATAGCGCCATCATCATCCTACAGCGCTGTCGATCTCACTTATGACAATGATTATCATCATATCATACTGTTGATTTCACTCATGACAATGATCGTCATCCTATAGCACTTTGATCTCAATTACGACAATGATCATCATCCTATAGTACTGTTATCTCATGAAATTGATCATCATCCTATAGTACTATTGATCTCACTTATGACAAAGATCATCATTTTATAGCACCGTTGATCTCACTTATGAAAATGATCATCATCCTATCGCACTATTGATCTCGCTTACGACAATGACCATCGTCCTATAGTACTGCTGATCTCACTTACGACAATGATCATAGACATAAGTACAGTTGATATCACTTACGACAATGATCATCATCCTATCGCACTGTTGATCTCACTTACGACAATGATCATCGCCCTATTGTACTGTTGATCTCACTTACGACAATGACCATCGTCCTATAGTACTGCTGATCTCACTTACGACAATGATCATAGACATAAGTACTGTTGATATCACTTACGACAATGATCATCGTCCAATTGTACTGTTGATATCATTTACGACAATGATCATAGACATAAGTACTGCTGATCTCACTTACGACAATGATCATCGTCCTATTCTACTGTTGATCTCACTTACGACAATGATCATCGTGCTATAGTACTGTTGATCTCACTTACGACAATGACCATCGTCCTATAGTACTATTGATATCACTTACGACAATGATCATCGACATAAGTACTGCTGATCTCACTTACGACAATGATCATAGACATAAGTACTGTTGATATCACTTACGACAATGATCATCGTCCTATTTTACTGTTGATCTCACTTACGATAATGATCATCGTCCTATTGTACTGTTGATCTCACTTATGACAATGATCATCGTCCTATAGTACTGTTGATTCCACCCATGACAGTGATCATCCTCCATCAGGCATTAATTGTTTCCTTTATTCCCCCGTTTGGCATTATTGAACCAGTGCCAATTTGTTATTTCACTTACATGACAAAGATCAGTATCCTACAGTACTGTTGGTCTGAAATGATCATCACCCATTAGTCGTTGATTTTTTTTCACCTCCATCCCTCAGCAGGCAGTATTACACTAATGCCATTACATCATTTCACCAATGACAATAATCATCATCCTACTGTTGATCTCTCTTATGACTATGATCATCATTCATCAGTCATTAATCATCATCAGTATTAGCTTCTTGTTGTTCACAATTACACATTTATTGTAAAACTATGTGATTGAATAATGGAAATAAACTTATTGAAACCAGTCATTGATCATTTCCGATGATCACCCCCCTTGTACTGTTGATTTAAATTACGACAAAGATCATTGTCCTCAGACATTGATCATTTACATCCCCCCCCCCCCCTCCCCCCCCCCCCCCCCCCCCCCAACTAGCATTATTACACTAATGCCACCATTTCTCTTATGACAATGATCAACATCCTATGTACTGTTAATCTCACTTAAGACAATAATCATCACCCATCAGTCATTGATTGTTTTCTTTATTTTTCCCTAACCAGCATTATTGTACTAATGCCACTACATTATTCCACTTATATGACAATGATTATCATCCTATATTACTGTAGATCTCAAACGATCATCATCCATCAATCATTAATTCCCCAAACCTCCCTCAACCGGTATTATGATACTAATGCCATCACAATGTTTCACGTACGACAATGATCATCGTCCTACAGTACTATTGATCTCACTCGTGACAATGATCGTCATCCATCAGTCATTGATTATTTTCCTTTATTCCCCCTACCGGCATTATCATACCAATGTTACTATACTATCCCTCTTATGACAATGATCATCATTCTTTAGTACTGGTGATCTAAAATGATCATCAGCCTGTCAGTTATTATTATTTTTTTTTTTCCTCAACCAGCATCACTATGTTAACACCACCTCATTATTTCACTTGCGACAATGATCATCACCATATAGTATTGTTGATCTCAAATGATGATCATGCATCAGTCCATTCTTTTGTATGTGTGTGTGTGTGTGGGGGGGGGGGGTTGTGCTTGTGTGTGTGTGTGTGTGTGTGTGTGTGTGTGTGTGTGTGTTTTTTTTTTTCTTTCTTCCTAACAATGATAGCTTCTCACCCACTGACCACTCCCTTTCCAATCATTGTTAGCATTACCTCCACACCCCAGATATAACTACTACTGTCATCCCCACCCATTAAAGCTTTTTTTCATCCCTTACCACTAAGCACTATCATCAGTCCACTATATTCACTCCCGTCACCAAGATATCATACCATTGAACAATAGTTACAAAACAAACTACAAACTCCACTGTTTCACCCCCACCCCCACACACCACCCCCAAAATACCCTCCCCCCATCATTTTTTTCTTTTTGTTTTAACTTATATATATATATATATATATATATATATATATATATATATATATATATATATATATACGTTCTCATCATCGCCACTACGAGCACTGTTATTGCCATTAATAACACTATCATCACGGTCATCAATACTATACTCAACAACATTAAAAACGCACCGTTTTGATTTGCCGATTTCCCATGTGGAAAAAAAGTGTATTTGGCTTTGGTATGTTAACACAATTTTAAGGGACACAGATTCACATTGCCTCGGTTTCTCCCGCGCTTGCCGGCGTTCATGTGACGCCCACGTGCAACTCGCCCTGGACACTTTTTTTTTTTTTTTTTGCCACAGGGGCCGAGACTGAACGTAGCACATCTGTTTTTTTTTGTTGTTGTTTTTCAAATGGTGAGTTTGAAGTCTTGCCGACTGGAAAACGGTATCAGTTGTCATTCGACCAGGCGAAGTTGTGCGAAAACGATGCCGCGACTGTCTATGCAAGAACGTGAGCGAGCCAGTGGAATGTTGACGGTCGGTGTGTCATCTTCTTGTTTCTCCAGGCGAACAACATTGCCGTGTTGCCCTGGCCATCTCTGTCCCCTGACAGGGCTCCCATTGAACACGTCTGGGATGAGCTGGGGCGTCGTGTGGCCCGTGGAAGACGTCCACAGCTAGACTCTCGATCATTTGAGGCGCGCACTGACCCAGAAGTGGGATGGACTGCCACAGGCGTTCTTGCACAACCTTATCTACTCCATGAGGAGGCGCTGCCAAGCATGTGAAGTGTTTTCCCTACACTCAAGAGAAGTTCGTTTATATACTCAGCACTTCTGCACTCACACACACACACACACACTCTACCTTACCTGGTCAGTCCAGACTCTGGCTTGGGGGCTTCGTCAGGATTCTTTCCCAAGCCCTTCACTGGCATGAGCTACCAAGTAAGGTCTGGTCTAGTCACTGTCTTCTAGGCCAGTCTGCGACACACTCTGTCCAGGCCGTTCGCCCGTGTCAGAGGGTCAGCAGCTGATGCACTGTCTTTCTGTCAGTGTCCACCTCCGAGCCCAGCAGCGGTACTGTCAGAACCGTCCTAGCCGTTGTAACCGTCTATGGCTATACTGTCGCAGTGCTAGGGCAAAACTGTCTCCTATAACCTGGAGGCCCTAACACTGGTCTGTCACTAGTGTTACTGTAACTGTAGTACGACACTGTAGTACACTCAAGGCCGAGTGTTGAGCTCCCTAGCTAACTATAAGTTAGCCAGTCCACTCTCTCCTCAAGGCCGAGTGTTAGCTAACTACAAGTTTACACGACCGCACCCTTCAAGCTCCCGTGTCGTACTGCCGGAGTTTGTCTGCTTGTTTACCTGAGAGTCAATGAACACTTCTCACGCGAGGTGCACTTCCGCTGAGCTCGCCTATGAGCGCAGAAACCGTGCGTCACTACACACATGCATCGAGGCAAATGGCGGGCACGCTCGGTGTTAGAGCTCGCGGACAGACATGCTCGTCGTCGTGTACTTGTTGACAGGGACCCCAGTGAAATCACCAGCTAATTTCAGATGAATTCGGCAATTCTTGTCAAGAACAGACACTTTGTTGAATTGAAAAAAATGGATACGTAATCAAATGTGCTTACTTTCATTAACTAATTCTGTACTACCAACGTCGTCTGGGTCTTTAGGCAAGCGGTGCGTTTCTAATGTTGTTCAGTGTATTTCAACTCCCATGATCCTCTCCTTAACGGAGACAACCCTCTACTGTTGACGGGACAATAATTTTAATCTTAATCTTAATCTCCTTAACGGCCTCGTTTTCATCCAACGGCCATGGTGAATTTGCGCTGAACGTGAGCAGATAAGTGATTTCTCGTTCTTCGTGTTCACTGTGCTAAATTATTTGTCTTTGCCTGAAAAAGACCCAAGAGGTCGCAATGCATTGTGTCTTGTCCTGTACTCTTTGTGTCCTTGGCGGTAACTAGCCCCCTCTCTTTCTAAATCTTTGCGTGAATCAATATAAGTGAAAACTTTAATACAGTGCCCTCTGCCTGTACTAGACATCTTTGAGTGAATCACGGCGGGTGGAAATTCTGATACAGTGCCTTCTGCCTGTATGTGAAGGCTAGCCAGGGGAAGGTGGGGGGGGGGGGGGGGGGGAATGAGTGAAATATTCCAACACTAACTTCGCCGTTGGGGTACAGGAATAGGTGGTATAGTTTTTAATAAGGGGAATCATCACTACACTGTAAATGTGTGATGTGGTCATCCACACAGGCAAGCGTTAGCAGAAAAAAGAAAACGTAAGCAACTGGTACAGATGTGCGGCTATGAATAGAGCTGCCAAAATGACCAAGAGAGACCCCCACTAGATTCCACGTGCCTGGTCACACGCAAGCCTTTTGGTAAGACGTGGTGCACCTGACTTCAAGGCGTGGTGCCCGTTAAAGGCAGTGTGGGACTACAACTATTCTCAAGTCTGGCACACAATTCCCAAATTGTCATTGATGCTCTTTAAAAGATCCAATTTAGATGCATAGCTCTGAACAACTCTTGCAACGTTCCAAAACGTTGTGTGTGTGTGTGTGTGTGTGTGTGTGTGTGTGTGTGTGTGTGTGTGTGCATGCGCTTGCGTGCGCGCGCTTACGTGCGTGAGTGAGTCCATGTGTGCATGCCTCCGTGCATGTGTGCATACTTGTATGCCTGCATAAGCGCACGCGTCCTTGTGTGTGTGTGTGTGTGTGTGTGTGTGTGTGTGTGTGTGTGTGTGTGTGTGTGTGTGAGAGAGAGAGAGAGAGAGAGAGAGAGAGCGCACGCGCGCGTGTGCATGCATGCATATGCATACATGTGCGGGCGTAAATGTTTGCGCATGTGTGCGTGCATACACTTGCATTTCGACTCATCTGCTCAATCGATAGTTAGTTGGACAAGTAGCAGCTTTTGTCATAATAGTTTACAATCTCGACTGAAAAGGGAATTATCGTGCCGTCAAACAAAAGAATCAGCGAATTACAAAACAAAGAGACGAGTTTCGACGTTTTGGTCTTCTTCAAGCAAGACAACCGAAGTTAAGACATTGAAAACGAACGCCGAACACACACGGTCACTTCTCCCCGCAAATTGAGTGCAAAACAGGTGTGGAGTGGAAACAAGACTGCTGGGAGGGGCGACAATATGAGTTGAAATAATAACAGTAATATAATAATAATAATAATAATAATAATAATATAATGTGTGTGATAATAATATATATATATTATAGTAATGATGATGATGATGATGTATTTGTAATAGTAATTTTGCTTATGGCCCAGCCGACCGCAAAGGGCCATATCAGGGATGTCACCGCGTTGAAGTCAACTCACAAGTCACTGAAATGAAAAAAAAAAATAATAATAATTAAAAAACATTCACACAACTCTTTAAAACATACTTTCTTAAAAAAAAAAAACGAAAAAAAAAACAAAGAAAAAACAGGAATTTCGTTAAAAATCTTACCCCTGTAAAATCTGAGATCAGATGACAAATGTTAATCTCCCTCAGAAACCCAAAGATCACACCAGGTGGGACATCTCTGAACAAGGTTTTCATGGAGTCTGCTGTAAAGTGTTCATGTCTCACATCATGCAAGTCCCAACACTCTGTAAGGGTGTGTTTCACTGTGAGTGGAACATGATATGGAATTCACCACGGAGCTTCTTCACCTTTTAGAAGTTAAGAATGGATGTAAAACTAGTGGCCTGATGATGATGATGATGATGATGATGATCAATACTCCTCCTCCTCCTCCTCCTCCTCCTCCTACTACTACTACTACTACTACTACTACTGATGACAATGAGATCAATAACATCATCAACAACAACAACAGTAGTACTACTTTTATGTCTCTTACAACAACAACAACAATTACTACTACTACTACTACTACTACTACTACTACTACTACTACAACAACAACAACCACCACTATTACTACTTGTAACTACAGCAACACAGCGACGACAACAACGATAATAATGATAATGATGATGATCATGATCATAATAATAATAAAGGAAATGATGATAACAATAATAATAACAACAATGATAATAATAACAATAACAATGATGATGATGATAATTACAATAATAACAACAACAAGAAATAAATAATAATAATAACACAATAACACTGATAATGATGATGATAATAATGATAATAGTAATAATAATGATAATAATGGCAACACTTTTCCTACTTCTACTACTAATAATGATGATGAAACTAATAACAAGAACAAAAACAGTTCTACTACTACTACTACTGCTACTGCTGCTACTACTACTACTACTACTACTACTACTACTACTACTACAACTACTACTAGGAACTACAACAAAAACAACACCAACACCAACAACAGCAATAATAATGATAACATTGATAATAATCATCATAATAATAATAATGATAATAATACTAACAAAAACAACAACAACAACAACAATAATAATAATAATAATAATAATAATATAATAATAAGACATCTGTTAAGGGAAAGAAGACAGCGTTGAGGTGGCTAAGTAACATGATCCAGGGACCTGAAGAAAACAGTCCTTCAAGGATCTGTTAAAGAAGGGAAACAGATCCAAAGCAGGGATTTTAAAAAAGGGGATTGATGATGTTGCAGAATGGACAGGGAAAATAGCTGCAGAGATCTGAGCTTCAGTACACACCCGACAGAACTGGGGTAACTTGGTAAATTGTTCTTCATTGTGGCACCCCAGTGACTCCCCAGGCAGTGAAGGGAGAAGATGTGACGACTAACGGATTTAGACAGGTCACTTAGCTGAGAATAGCACTTACTTGGAGCTTTCGAGACCTCCGTCTGTCTTCTTCAGCGGTGGTGTGGCTACTGGGTGAACTGGAGTTCAGTGCACACGACCACGGGTCGAACCCTGGTCATGTGACTGAACAATGAGGGTGTTGTACACCAATGCAAGGTGTGTCTGCCCCGGTCCCGGTTGAGTGTAGGGTTGTTGGCGGCAATAGTACCTTTATCTGATATCAAATATCCCTATTGCGCTCGGCTTGTCTTAAGAAGACATTTTTTTTATTCAGTGGTGCGAAAGGTAAGAACTACGTTAAGACAAAGCACAGAGGTCGCTTGGGAGAACGCAGACATCAGCTAAAGTAAAACGGGGTCCAGATCCACCATTTTTATTCGGATACACGCTGAAGATCCGCACCAAAATTTGATAGGTTTTTCATTGGGCAATATTCAATCTTTCTGCGTGAACAAACTTTTTTTAAATGTATTTTTAAGGCTTCACCGAAAAACGTAGAGAAACGAATCACAGATCAAAACACGACGCGTTTCAACCTCTTAGGTGTTCTTCAGGCAAGGTACACAACACTCAGAACAACGAAAATGAACGAGCAATCACATACCTTCGTCCAATTTGGCGCATGATGGGCGTTGCTGCCTGGTTTTGTAAAAACCAATAGGTTACTGTTTTGTGTAGTCCGCCAGAACTTGTCCAGAACCCTTTGAAATTCAAATCTACACCGTCCCGCACCAAAATCTAATGGCTTTGTCGTCGTAGGATCACATTCCTTCTGCCCCCACCAAGTTTAGCAAAAATTAGATCAGTGTAGTTTTGCCTGGTCTTACACACACACACACACACACACACACGCGCGCGCACGCACGCACGCACGCACGCACGCACACACACACACACACACACACGCGCGCGCGCGCGCGCGCGCGCACGCACATACACACACATGCGCGTGCACACACACACACACGCACATACGCACAGAGAGAGAAAGAGAGAGAGAGGTGAAACCATAGCGCGTTCTTAGTGGTGGTATCTGAAAATGTCAAACGTACCATGCTTAATGTTCATCGGCAGATCGTTCACCTCTGATAAACTGAACCAGTTTTAGTTCATGGAAACCAGGCATATCTTTCATAAACTGAAAAAATAAATACTACAGGAATGATGACAGAGAGCCGTGATGCCTTATAAAAGCTAAATTCTATGGACAAAAAATGTGTTAACTCTATGTTTAAGCTGCCTCAGCTCTTTTTATAGTATCAAGGGTGTGTAAGGAACAGTACTACTGTGCACGAGTACATGAACCGGTTCAAGGTGATGATGAATCAAATGTACAGTTGATCTCTTGAAAAAGTATGTCTATGAAAATGGAAAGCAAAATGCCATAATCAAACTAGAGTCTATACGTATGATTATGAATCTTATATTCGCGCTCATGCATTTTTTTTTTTTTTGTATATAGTGGTGAGGATTTTTAGGAACACATATGACAGTGGAAGAATAGCTGTGCTATATAGGTCAGAAACTGAAGGAACATGCTTTATTGTTTTGTCATCTTCTCTAAGTTGCCAAGGCATATCGTCTGATGTCAATTTTTACATTTGTTACATACTGTGCATGCTTCGTTCATGTGTTCTTCTTCTGACACAATACAACTCTCTCTCTCTCTCTCTCTCTCTCTCTCTCTCTCTCTCTCTCTCTCTCTCTCTGAAGTGTCTGAAGATTGGTGTCGGCCATTTGGACAACCTGCTCCAGGATGCCAGCGACAGATCTCCCAATTCGCTTGGAGGAGATTTTGAACAGTCTCCTGCAGGACCCGTGTCTGTCGTCACTCCGCATCGAAGGCAGGGAACAGCGAAGTGTAGTAGCGCTTCGTCTAACACCATCCCGTCAATTCCCTGTCGATCAAGCTCACACTGATCCTGCGGCTTATCGCCAGAAATGTCCGTCGCAGATTGCTAGAGACAACCGAAGAGCCGAGGCACACAGCACAGCATCAGTTCTAGAGCAGAGGAAAGATTCTTTGTCGTCTCCCCCAGCCACGTTTCTACCCATTCCTCCAAGCTTAGTTTAATGTGAAATCAACGCAACTTAAGAGACACTTTCCTAGCTGCCAGCCCCGGTGACGGCTAGTGCCATGGAGCAGAGAGTGCGCCGGACACTCGCCATGACGACCATCTGCTGAACTGTGTGAGTGACAGTGAACCATCGTCGGCGACAGTGAGGCAGGCTGACCTGACTCTGCGAGACTGGACGGACTGTCACACTG
>JADBJO010005641.1:0-2500 GCA_016801955.1 Conus betulinus | reverse complement strand
AGGTGCTTGCCCACCCCGAAGAGGAGACAGAAGTAGGAACAGCAAACACTGGGACTGCAGATGACGGAGTCGGCGTCCGGTCCAGACCACACCCTGCCGGATCCAGGTGCGTCCCCACTCCAGGCAGAGGAATGGACAGGGATGACAGTGGAAGTGGAGGTAAGACGACCCCCCCCAACCCGAGAGGCCGACCCTCATGGTGTCGCTGTGCAGGGGAAAGTAAGGAAACTCGCCGGAACCTGTGAAAAAGGAAATGTCTTACTCCACAGAAGAATAACGTTGTTTGCTGTTTCACTTAAGTAAACGGTTCTGAGTGTGTTTCATTTTCTTTAGCATTTCACATTGACTCATTAAACATAGTCCTGAGATGTACACGTCACAACCCAAAGTGCGACAGCTGACTGGAATTTTAAGCCTTGACTTATACACTCAGCCACCTTGACACCGAAAATTCTCCCTCACTAGAAACTATCCATCACAAATTTAAACCGACTCCATTGACTTTCCACGTCCATCAATGGCCGTGAAAATAATCGTAACCGTTCTTTCCTAACAGTGATTATACCGTCCAAATTGTATTCCTACGACTTCAGTCCCCATCGAAGTCTCCAGGACACAATGATGCAGTAAGATTGTAAATCATATTTACTCTAATGAACAACCGACCATTAGTGACTACCAGTACCAGTCACAGTTCAGGGCCTATTACCTAATAACATGCTTAACAGAATCATCAAACACATCTCAAGCAAGACAAAATGATAGAATTGAACCCGGGTACCCTAATTTCCCAGCTGGCACAATCATAATTCCTCAAATGTTATCGGAAATTATCAAGCGCTAGGACAATCACCAATTACATAAGCTCGACAAGGATTTCCGAATGCTGCTATACATTACCTTAAACATTGCCTACCGACACCACACCGTCAGTGAACATCGAAACACCGACAGTCAAAAACTCAGGTAGGGTCAAAACAGGAACGGCACACACTGGACGACACCCTCAGTCACCAGGACACTGCCAGACAGCCAACACCCTGGTAGATGCAGAACCCGTCACTGAACATCGAAACACCGACAGTCAAAACTCAGATAGCCAAACCTTCAGAAGTTGGTCGAGGGCATACCCAGAACCCCTGCATCAACAGCAGAAGTAAACTTGAGCACTAGGCTAACCCAACCTTCGCGGATAAAGCCTCAATCCGTACTGACTTGCAGACACACGACGACTCTCCGAATTCACCTCGGAAACTCACAAGAAAGCACTAATATGCACGGAATTCCCCCGATCACATCGAAGAACTCCAGTTTCACGAGCGTGCGTTTACACACGTAAAACCCACTATTCCAGCGAGTCTATGCGTTCTCCTTCTTCCCCTCCTCCAAAAGTTGACAGGTAAGCATACTCCCGGCAGGATTCACGCACTGCATGTCCACTGCCCACCAGAAACGGACGGGCCACACTCCACAATTGTCGCTGAGGCGACCTGTAACCAGTTCGTGCGTGACACTCTTCATCTCCATCAGTTCTTAGCCACTCCAAACGCGCGTGTGTGTGTATGTAAGTGTGTGTGTGTGTGTGTGTGTGTGTGTGTGTGTGTGTGTGTGTGTGTGTGTGTGTACGTGTATGTGTGTTTGTGTGTGTGTGTGTGTGTGTATGTGCACGCGCGCGCGCACGCGCGTGCTTACGTGTGTGTGTGTGTGTGTGTGTGTGTGTGTGTGTGTGTGTGTGTGTTACACAGCAGTCTCCGGTTTTGTTTCACCTGTAAGGTATGTGTGTACAAATGTCTTACAGCCGTAAAGCACAGGGTGAGGGTAGAGTGGTGGTAGGTAGGGAAGAAAGGGGAAACGCAAGGTGCCAGGGATGACACCTTTCTTTCCAATAAATTGTGAACTATCATATTGTCAAAGCTCATTGTATCGCAGAGAAAATGCTCGTCAACTGTTCAGTTACGGGGACAGAGAGCGAGTGAGCTCTCTCTCTTCAGAGAGCGCCACCACATCCATCCAGCTACAGCTCTCATGAATTTGCCATACCGGTCACCCCGACAAAAGCTTACCAAGGACATGGACATGGGGGAGTCAATCAAAGCTTAAGTCACCATGGGGGCAGGGCATGAAGGGCCACAGAATCGGAGACAATTTCTCCTTTTTTCTAAGCTGAATAATCAGGATGATGAAGTTGTTGGTACGGATTTCCATTCGGGTATGCAGTTGCACTCGGTGCTTACTCATCATGATATATCTCAGGGAGAAACAGGCTCGAGAGATACAGACACATGCGGTGTTGGTCAGGAAACTTGAGCCGCACTTTCAGAGATGAAATTCAACTCTGTGGTCCCAGTCTTCCCAGCTGAGCCCATGGTAAACTCAGATCTTGGTAGCAGCCGGTTGGAGCAGACGTTTAACATGCATCTACACTCTGTTGAAAACATTCACAATACAATTACAATCAGTTCATTTCTGTTGTTTATAGCCCAGCTCGCCTTGAAGGGAG
>JADBJO010005640.1:152440-156032 GCA_016801955.1 Conus betulinus | reverse complement strand
TTTTCTAAATAATGTCCATGCCGTATCAAGTATTACAATCACCTATCCCGGAGTCTTGAAGACCGTTGTGGCGCCACAGAAGAGTTTACAGCCAGCTTCCTCCACTCCTCCCGGTTCCAGGACAGCTCTTAGGCAGATATATGACTATGCCATCGCGTTTTTCTTCTTTTCACTGTGGACAAAGAGGTCTTCGTACAGTCCAGTGGTTGGTCTTACTGTGGTCTGGTCCTCCAAGTTGGTAATGTGGTCTTTGTATGAGACGCCAAGGATCTTGTGGAAGCATCTCATCTCTAATGCTTGAATCCTTCTCTCAAGTTCAGCTGTCAGAGTCCACGTCTCGCGGGCACAGAGAAATATGGCAATGACCAGGGGGCGCTTCAGTCTGATCCTGGAACTGACTGTGATGTCTCTGTCCTTCCAGATGGGTCTTAGTCTACCTAGCGCTGCTGTCGTTTGTCCAACTCTGGAGAGCACGTCAGGTTTTAATTCCTCATCAGAAACAATCGCCCCGCGGTACTTGAAGTGCTGAACTATCTCTGGTTTGTGTCTCTTGATAGCGATGTTCGCGCTGGCGCTGTTGGTGTTGTTGGTCATCAGCTTTGTCTGTTCGGCGCTGATCTCCATCCCGAATGCAGCAGAAGCTTTGTCCAGGCGCTCTGCTAGGTGGTAGTTCCTGCTCTTCTCTCTCTCTTCCTGCTCCCCGTCGATGTCATCATCAAAGCGTAGGTTTGTTGCTATCCTGCCCCCCAATGCTTACTGAGCCTTGATGCCCCTGAGTGGGCCAGACATAATTGTATCTCCAGGCAGATGTTGAATAGAATGGGTGAGAGTATCAGGACGTACCTGGACAAACGCAGTTTGAATTCAGGTTACTCCCTGTTTGTACCTGTCCAATCCTTACACCCCTGTTTCTGCCTGTAGGACTGGTTTTCTGTTACAAACACAAACGCTCAACGCTTGGTTGACAATCGACTGTGGCCCAGAACACGTGTGGCGATGTGTGCAGACATTGATGAGTGTGCCACCAACACGGACAACTGTGAGTACGGCTGCCAGAACTTCCCTGGGTCAGCCAACTGCGTCTGTGGGCCTGGCTTCATCCTCACAGATGACCGCCGCTCTTGTTCGAAAGGTAGCTCTGTGTGTGTGTGTGTGTGTGTGTGTGTGTGTGTGTGTGTGTGTGTGTGTGTGTGTGTGTGTGTGTGTGTGTGTTTAATGTGTGTGTGTGTGTGTGTGTGTGTGAGTGAGGGTGTGCGTGCTTTGTGCATGCGTGATGAGTGGTGTGTGTGTGTAATGCATGCGTGCGTGTGTGTGTGTGTGTGTGTGTGTGTGTGTGTGGGGGGGGGGGCGCCTGTGTGTGTGTGTGTGTGTGTGTGTGTGTGTGTGTGTGTGTGTGTGTGTGTGCTTGGTAGAAACGCGTGCGTAGGAAATGGATGGTTTAGGCACGCAAGGGGATGGTTTAGTGGATTCGGGGGGTAAGGTGGGGGAGGGGGTGTGTGGTGGAGGGAGGGGAGGGGGAGGAAGAGGGGAGCAGGGGACTCGTCAGATATATCAATTTAACGACCCACGTATGATACATATAGAATGAAAAGAAATATAGAAAAAAAATTAAAAAACGATAAAAGCTGGTTAGCATGAGCACATATGGCAGTAAAATAGGCCACAGTATTTTTGTCCAATGACGTCATTTCAGATCATGTTACTGACCACTAGGGTCATATCAGGGTGGAAAGAACCACTGGGCCCTATCAGGTGGAAAGAACCACTGGGCCCTATCAGGGTGAAAGAACCACTGGGCCCTATCAGGTGGAAAGAACCACTGGGCCCTATCAGGGTGGAAAGAACCACTGGGCCCAATCAGGTGGAAAGAAATACTGGGGCCACATCAGGGTGGAAAGAACCACTGGGCCCTATCAGGTGGAAAGAACCACTGGGCCCTATCAGGTGGAAAGAACCACTCGGCCCTATCAGGGTGGAAAGAACCACTGGGCCCTATCAGGTGGAAAGAACCACTGGGCCCTATCAGGTGGAAAGAACCTCTGGGGCCACATCAGGGTTGAAAGGACCCTGGGCCCTATCAGGTGGAAAGAACCACTGGGCCCTATCAGGTGGAAAGAACCACTGGGCCCAATCAGGGTTGAAAGAACCACTGGGCCCTATCAGGCGGAAAGAACCACTGGGCCCTATCAGGCGGAAAGAACCACTGGGCATATCAGGTGGAAAGAACCACTGGGGGCCACATCAGGGTGGAAAGAACCTCTGGGCCCTATCAGGTGGAAAGAACCACTGGGCCCTATCAGGTGGAAAGAACCACTGGGCCCTATCAGGTGGAAAGAACCACTGGGCCCTATCAGGTGGAAAAGAACCACTGGGGCCACATCAGGATGGAAAGAACTACTGGGCCCTATCAGGTGGAAAGAACCACTGGGCCATATCAGGTGGAAAGAACCACTGGGGCCACATCAGGGTGGAAAGAACCACTGGGCCCTATCAGGTGGAAAGAACCACTGGCGCCACATCATGGTGGGAAAGAATCACTGGGCCCTATCAGGGTGGAAAGAACCACTGGGGCCACATCAGGGTGGAAAGAACCACTGGGCCCTATCAGGGTGGAAAGAACCACTGGGGCCACATCAGGGTGGAAAGAACGTTAAAAACCAGAACTGTGCTCACATCGGAATCCTGGCAGAAGAAACTCGTCAGTGCAAAGAAGGCTGGAACCTACAGTTCACGTTTCACTGACCGAAAAACAAATTCCAGAATACGTTCACTTATCTTCAAGAAAAGGAAGATGTTATCATTTTAGACATTTGTAATGGTGAAAAACGTTTGCTTTTCTCTTAGACTTTACAGAAGAGCCTGATTTGTTGACTATCTTGTCAGTCTCACGGACTGTGCGGAAGAAAAAATAAACGTATTCACATACCTGTCAGCCCCATCGGCCAGACAAATGGCAACAGGCCACACACCGAGTTCCAGACTGGCCAAGCGGAAGTAGGATCTGGATTTTGCAGGCAGGACCAAACTGTGGAACTTGCAGGCAGACCGTTCTCTTTCGGGACCAAACTGAATTCTACATCTCCAAATGTTTTCTATGCTCCGGTTCAGCCGTGAAACTTAGCAGACGAAGACCAACCGAGAGAAGTTGGATACGAGAGAGAGAGAGAGAGAGAGAGAGAGAGAGAGAGAGAGAGGATGGGGATGGAAGTGATAGAGGCGAGAGAGAGGATAGAGAGAGATGGATAAGTGTGAGAGAGAGAGAGATATAGAGAGAGAGACAGAGGATGGATAAGAGAGAGAGGGGGGGAGAGAGAGGAGAGGATGGATAAGAGAGAGAGAGAGACAGAGGATGGATAAGAGAGAGAGAGAGAGAGATGATGGATAAGAGAGAGAGAGAGGATGGATAAGAGAGAGAGACAGAGGATGGATAAGAGAGAGAGGGGGGATGATTAAGAGAGAGAGAGAGAGAGAGAGAGAGAGAGAGAGAGAGAGAGAGAGAGAGAGAGAGAGAGAGAGAATTGCTATCTTTAATACAAATTATTGGCAAAGGATCTTCAGCATGGAATGGAAAACTCGTTTTAACTGGAAACAG
>JADBJO010005640.1:124940-149940 GCA_016801955.1 Conus betulinus | reverse complement strand
TTCATCTGTCTGTACGTCTGTGTGTTTGTAAAACTTCATCTGTCTGTACACCTGTGTGAGTAAGATGTCATATGGCTGTACATCAGTGTCGGTGGGACGTCATCTGTCTGTACATCTGTGTCGGTAAGACGTCATCTATCTGTACATCTGTGTCGGTAAGACGTCATCTGTCAGTACATCAGTGTCGGTAAGACGTCATCTGTCTGTACAGCTGTTTTGGTAAGGCTTCATCTGTCTGCACATCTGTATGGATAAGACGTCAAATGTCTGTACACCTGTGTGGGTAAGACGTCATCTGTCTGTACACCAATGTCAATAAGCCTTCATCTGTGTGTACACCTGTGTGGGTAAGACGTCGTCTGTATGTATAACCTGTGTGGGTAAGACGTCGTCTGTATGTACACCTGTGTGGGTAAGACGTCGTCTGTATGTACACCTAGTACCTGTGTGGGTAAGACGTCGACTGTCTGTACACCTGTGTGGGGGTAAGACGTCATCTGTCTTTGCATCTGTGTCGGTAAACCTTCATCTGTCTGTACATCAGTCTCAGTAAGACTTCATCTGTCTGTACACCTGTGTGGGTAAGACGTCATCTGTCTGTACATCAGTGTCGGTAAGACGTCATCTGTATGTTTTATCTGTGTGGGTAGCCTTCATCTGTCTGAATTGTAAACTTCATCTGTCTGTACACCTGTGTTCGTTGTAAGACTTCACCTGTCTGTACACCTGTATTGGTAAACCTCATCTGTCTGTACACCTGTATTGGTAAACCTCATCTGTCTACCTGTATTGGTAAACTTCATCTGCCTGTACACCTGTATTGGTAAACTTCATCTGCCTATACACTGTCTTATTAGTAAACTTCATCTGTCTGTACACCTGTATTGGTAAACTTCATCTGTCTGTACACCTGTATTGGTAAACTTCATCTGCCTGTACACTGTGTTGGTAAACTTCATCTGTCTGTACACCTGTGTTGGTAAACTTCATCTGTCTGTACACTTGTATTGGTAAGCTTCATCTGTCTCCTGCACACCTGTATTGGTAAACTTCATCTGTCTGCACACCTGTATTGGTAAACTTCATCTGTCTGCACACCTGTATTGGTAAACTTCATTTGTCTGTACACCTGTATTGGTAAACTTCATTTGTCTGTACACCTGTATTGGTAAACTTCATCTGTCTGTACACCTGTATTGGTAAACTTCATCTGTCTGTACACCTGAATTTGTAAACTTGATCTGTCTGTGCGCCTGTGCTTGTAAGACTTCAACTGTCTGTACACCTGTATTGGTAAACTTCATCTGTCTATACACCTGTATTGGTAAACTTCATCTGTCTGCACACCTGTATTGGTAAACTTTACCTGTCTGCACGTCTGTGTTTGTTCTATTTATCTGTCGGTACACCTTTAGCGTTAAGCCTTCATTTGTCTGTGATTGTGCGTCAGAAACAAATCACCTGTCTGTACATCTGTTTGGGTAAGACGCCCTTTGTCTGTACAGGTGTGTTGGGAGATTTCATCTGTCTGTGAACCTGTCTCGGTTCGCTTTTATTTGTCTTGAAGCCTGCGTAGGTTAAATGTTATTTGTCTGTTAACCTGCCTTGGTTAGATTTCACCTGTTCATACACCTGGTTCGTAACACTTCACCTGTCTGTGCACCTGCACTAGTAAACCACACCACTCTGTATCTGTGATGGTAAGACTTTGTATGTCTGTACAGTTGTATCGGTAAGATCTCACCAGTCTGCGCACCTGTATCAGTATGACTTCGAGTGTTTTTAATCCTGCATTGGTCATCTCTCAGTGTACCTGGCTACTTGTCTGTCTCTTTTTATTTCATTTTCATCAAAGAGGTGTCACCGAGTGTGGACTAGTCCATATACGTACACCACATACGCTAAAATTTCGAGACCACTCAGCGCATGAATTAAAGTTGACGGATAAACGAAGTAATGACCTGAGCTGAGAGAATTTAAGAAGAGGATATCATGGCCACGACTTAGCAGATGTCTGACCTACGCGTTAGTCCAACGCGCTGGGCAGACCTTCTTTTCTTTCGTTTGTGTTTTTTTCTCTGAAAATACTATTGAAAATTAAGATCCTACATGTTTGTGTGTGTTTTTTTTCTCTGAAAAATACTTGAAAAATTAAGATCCTGCACGTTTGTGTGCTTTTTTTCTCTGAAAATACTATTGAAAATTAAGATCCTACAGCATTTAATTCTTCCCAGCATCACATTCCAGCATTTACGCTTGTATTCTGAGCTTCTTTGTCTGTGCATCTATGCTGGTAAGGCTTTCACTTATCACCTTTCACCTATCACCTTTCACCTGTCACCTTTCACCTTTCACCTATCACCTTTCACCTATCCTGGAGTTTTGAAGATCGTCGGGGCGCCACAGAAGACTTCGCAACCAGCTTCCTCCACTCCTCCCGTTCTCAGACAGCTCTTAGAGGCAGTTGCTGAGTGTGAGGCCAGTCCATGCACTGATGTTGTCCTCCCATCTCTTTCTCTGTCTTCCTCTCTCCTTCTGCCTCCTCGCACTGTTCCTTGTAGGATGGTTCTGCAAGTCCTGTTCATTTTGATACATGACCATACCATCTCATTTGTCCTTCTTTTCACTGTGGACAACAGGTCTTCATATGGCCCAATGGCTTACCTTACTCTGGTCTGGACTTCCAAGTTGGTAATGTGGTCTTTGTATGAGATGCCAATAATCTTGCGGAAGCATCTCATCTTTAATGCCTGCATCCTCTCCCTATGGTTTTACCTGTCTATAAACCTGTCTATAAACCTGTGTGTTGGTAAGACTCCCATCTGTCTGCACACCTGTGTTGGTAAGACTCCCATCTGTCTACACACCTGTGTTGGTAAGACTCCCATCTGTCTGTCACCTGTGTTGGTAAGACTCCCATCTGTCTACACACCTGTGTTGGTAAGACTCCCATCTGTCTACACACCTGTGTTGGTAAGACTCCCATCTGTCTGCACACCTGTGTTGGTAAGACTCCCATCTGTCTGCACACCCATGTGTTGGTAAGACTCCCATCTGTCTACACACCTGTGTTGGTAAGACTCCCATCTGTCTGTCTGGTTGGTAGACTCCCATCTGTCTGCACACCTGTGTTGGTAAGACTTCCCCATCTGTCTACACACTGTGTTGGTAAGACTCCCTCTGTCTCACACCTGTCTAAGACTCCCCATCTGTGTTGGTAAGACTCCCATCTGTCTGCACACCTGTGTTGGTAAGACTCCCATCTGTCTACACATCTGTGTGTTGGTAAGACTCCCATCTGTCTGCACACCTGTGTTGGTAAGACTCCCATCTGTCTACACACCTGTGTTGGTAAGACTCCCATCTGTCTGCACACCTGTGTTGGTAAGACTCCCATCTGTCTACACACCTGTTGTTGGTAAGGCTCCCCATCTGTCTACACACCTGTGTGGTAAGACTCACCATGTGTTCTAAACTCCCACTGTCTACACACCTGTTGGTAAGACTCCCATCTGTCTACACACCTGTGTTGGTAAGACTCCCATCTGTCTGTACACTGTGTCAGTAAGACGTAATCTGTCCATGCTCCGATGTTTGTAAGATCTTCCCCCACACCTGTTTATACACCTATGTCAGTAAGACATTACCTCTCTATACTCCTGTCGGTTGAAAAAAGAAATGCTTGTAGACCTCTATTGAAAAAAAATGATCCGTCTATACTCCTGTGTTGATATGATGTCGTTTGTCTGCTGTACATCTGTGTTGGTAAGAGTTCAACTCTTAGTAGGCCTGTTTCGGGACATTGTCACCCGTCTCTATACCTGTGTTAATAACACTTCATCTGTCTGTACACCTGTGTCTGTCAGACCCGTGTATCTGTACACCTGTGTCGGTAAGATTCGGTTTGTCTGTACGCCTGTGTTGGTAAGACGCGTGTGTATGTACACCTGTGTTGGTAGAATCGTGCGTGTGTACACACCTGCGTTGGTAGACGTCATTTATCTGTACACTCTATTGGTAAGACTCGTTTGTCTTTATACCTGTGTTGGTAAAACGTCATGGGAATGTTATTGGTATAGAAATTAGAATGAAATCACACATGGGAATGTTGTTAATATGGAAATAAGAAGTAAGTCACCGATTGAAATGTCATGATAATGGACATTAGAACTAAGTCACAGATGGAAATGTCATGATTATATAAAACCAAGTGACGCACATGGAAATGCTATTATGAGAAAATCGGTGATGGGAATCGCGATTATGGGTACCGCGATCACAGGCAAGACACACACACACACACACACACACACACACACACGCGCGCGCGCGAGCTGAAACATGGAACTGACATGCTGCAGTCAGTAAGCATCAGCACACAGAGGGTGTTAGTGGCACGGAACCATGGCATCAGCACACAGAGGGTGTAGTGACACGGAACCATGGGGTCACATCCACCAGCAGAACTGCAAGACACGGATCAGTCACCATTTTTTTTTTTTTTTTTTTGCGCTGGCACTCGGTTCCAGAATGCGACAGCTATCACTGGGGCGAGGACTGCCGCGAAGAGTGCGACTGCAACCCGCTGGGCTCGCAGACCTGCGACAGGGTGACGGGGTGTGTGTGCGCGGACGGCTGGCAGGGGACCCGGTGCCAGGCGGACGTCAACGAGTGCGCCCTGCAGGACAGCTGCCAGGAGCTGGCCAACGCCCAGTGCGTCAACACTGCCGGCTCCTTCCGCTGCCGGTGCCAGGAGGGCTTCGAGACGAACGGTGCCGGCGATGCCTGTGTCGGTGGGTAGGCTGTCGTTGGGCCTGGCTGGCTGGCTGTTCTGGGGGGGGGGGTGGGGGGGGGGGGTTGGTGTACTACTGTTTTTCGGGTGTTTGTTGTTGTAGCTGTTGTTGCTGCTGCTGTTGTTGTTGTTGTTGTTGTTGTTGTTGTGCTGCTCGTTTCGTTCTTCTTTTCTTTCTTTCTTTTTTTTTTTTTTTTTTTTTTTTTTTTTTTTTTTTTGCTCTCTTTCCTTTTTTTTTTTTTTTTTTTAGTTTCCTTTCTTTTCTTTCTATTTTTTTTCTATGCATTCCTTCTGCGTTTTTTTTTTTTCTTTCTTTCTCTCCTTCTGTCTCTCTTTTCTTTCTTTTCTTATCTTTTCTTTCTTTCTTTCTTTATTTTCTGTCTTCTCTTCTTTCCTTCTTTCTTTCTTTACTTTTTTCTTTGCTTTTTTTTTTTTTCCTTTTCATCCTTTCTTTCTTTTCTTTGCTTTCTTTCTTCTTTTCATTTTATTTCTTTCGTTTTTCTTTCATTTCTTTCGTGTGTGTGTGTGTGTGGTTTTTTTACTCTCTTTTCTTTTTTCTTCTTTTCCTTAGTTTCTTTCTTTCCTTTCTTTCTTTCTTTCTTTTCTTTGCTTGGCTTTTCTTCCTTTTTTTTCTTATTTTTACTTTTTTTCCTTTCTTTCTTTCTTTCCCCACAAATCGCGTGATCACTTTAATATTGACTCACTTCAATCCATATAGCGCCAGCAACTTTAGAACCTTGATGTCCAGTTGAGCGCCCAGAATCTGCGTTGTTTAAAACCTGTCAGCAATATTGACTGAGGAGGGTTGAAAATATCAGAAGCGTGACGTATCTGGGTATTTGATACTGATGCTCTCCAGGAACAGAAGTTAGCAGCCCTTGTGTATCTTCTGTGATTACTTCCCTTCCACTCTTGACCAGACTGCCGACAGTTTTTCGACTGACGCTGGGCCAGTTTTTGAGTATTCACGATGCGCTAAGTGATGAACGCAACGAATTGCAGATGACTGATTTTAATTTAAGCTTAAGCCTATCCGACTTCACAAAACTGAGTGGATACACAGAGAGAGAGAGAGAGAGAGAGAGTGAGAGAGAGAGAGAGAGAGAGAGAGATGTGCTTTACGGCTAAAGTCTTAGCATCGCCAAAAAATGTTCAGTTTCCTCTTCAGTGTCATTGGCATTTATTCTCTGTGTGTGTGTGTGTGTGTGTGTGTGTGTGTGTGCCCGTGCATGCATGCGTGCATGTATGCATGTGTGTGTGTGTGTGTGTGTGTGTTGTGTGTGTGTGTGTGTGTGTATGTGTGTTGTGTGTGTGTGTGTGTGTGTGTGTGTGGCAGACACTGACGAGTGCAAGGAGGGCCAGCCCAACCCCTGTGATCAGACCTGCACCAACACTGTCGGCTCCTACCAGTGCTCCTGTGACTCGGGGTTCATTCTGTGGGCCAGACCTGCGTCGGTCAGTTAGCTGAGTGTGTGTGTGTGCGTGTGCGTGTGTGTTGTGTGTGTGTGGTGTGTGTGTGTGTGTAGGTGTGTGTGTGGTGTGTGTGAATGTGTTGTGTGTGTGTGTGTGTGTGTTGTGTGTGTGTGTGTGTGTGTGTGTGTGTGTGGCGTGAATGTGTGTGAGTGTGTGTGTGTGTGTGTGTGTGTGTGTGTGTGTGTGTGTGTGCGTGAATGTGTGTGAATGTGTGTGTGTGTGTGTGTGTGTGTGTGTGTGTGTGTGTGTGTGTGTGTGTGTGTGCGTGAATGTGTGTGAGTGTGTGTGTGTGTGTGTGCATGTATCTGTCTGTCTGTCTGTCTGTCTGTCTCTGTCTCGTGTCTGTCTGTCCTGTCTGTCTCTCTCTCTCTGTCTGTCTGTCTGTCTGTCTCTCTCTCTCTCTCTCTCTCTCTCTCTCTCTCTCTCTCTCTCTCTCTCTCTCAGTATTGATTTACTTTCTGTGTGTGTGTGTGTGTGTGTGTGTGTGTGTGTGTGTGTGTGTTTTCGTTGTGTGTGCGCATCGGAATATGTTTGTGTGTGTGTGTGTGTGTGTGTGTGTGTGTGTGTGAGTGTGATTGCGTCCCATCTCTCTCTCTCTCTCTCTCTCTCTCTCTCTCTCTCTCTCTCTCTCTCTCTCTCTCCTCTGTGTGGGTGTGTGTGTGTGTGTGTGTGTGTGTGTGTGTGTGGGGGAGGTGTATTAAAGTCTGTGCATGAATAGGTAAGTATGTATTTCTTTTAACTCAGTCCAGGACAATCCTTGCACTCACACAAAACATGGGCATATAACCTGGTTTTCCCTGCACTCACACAAACATGGGCATATAACCTGGTATCCTTGCACTCACACAAACACGGGCATATAACCTGGTATCCCTGCACTCACAAAACATGGGCATATAACCTGGTATTCCCTGCACTCACACAAACATGGGCATATAACCTGTATTCCCTGCACTCACACAAACATGGACATATAGCCTGGTATTCCTGCACTCACATAAACATGGGCATATAACCTGGTATTCCTGCACTCACACAAACAAGGGCATATAACCTTGAATCCCTGTACTCACACAAACATGGGCATATAACCTTGAATCCTGCACTCACAAAAAACATGGGCATATAACCCTGGTATTCCTGCACTCACACAAACATGGGCATATAACCTGGTATTCCTGCACTCACACAAACATGGGGCATATAACCTGGTATTCCTGCACTCACACAAACATGGGCATATAACCTGGTATTCCTGCACTCACACAAACATGGGCACATAACCTGGTATTCCTGCACTCACACAAACATGGGCATATAACCTTGAATTTCTGTACTCGCACAAACAAAAACTGCATAAACGTACACTCTTGTATTCAAACAAACTCAGATAAAATCACATAATTGTGCTTTTTTTTTTTTTTTTTACTTCATATCAGCAGGCATATAACCTGACACTCTTGCATTCACACAAAGTCACAACTCTACGCTCACACAAAGTCACACAACTGTACACTATTTTTAACTTACATAAATACAAGCACATAATCTTACACTCTTGCACTCACACAAAGTTACAAATCTGTACAATCTTCTCAAGTCTGTGCAATCTTCACAAATCTGAGCAATCTTCACCAATGTGTACAATATTCACAAATATGGACAATATTCACAAATCTGTGCAATATTCACAAATCTGCACAACACTCACTCACAAATCTGCGCAATCTTCACAAATCTGTACAATCTTCACAAATCTGTGCAATTTTCACAAATCTGTACAATCTTCACAAATCATATTCACAAATCTCTACAATCTTCACAAAGCTGTACAATCTTCACAAATCTGTACAATCTTGCATTCGTACGAAACAGGCATGTAGCCTTATCACAGGGAACTGGGAAAAAGAGGGGGAGAGGGAAGGAGTGGGGGAGGTGGGGGGGGGGGGGGGGGGCAGGAGAAGAGGAATGCTCAATTGAAGCTTTATTGTGTCAGTCATTTACACGCGTGCTTTCCAGATATCGACGAATGCCTGACGAATCCCTGTGACCAATTATGTCGAAACACTGTGGGGGGCTTTGCCTGCGAATGTGAGGAGGGGTTCCTTCTAAACGCTACCACACGAAACACGTGCTATGGTAAGTACCAGGCGCTTTGGTTTTGTTTGGGTCGATGTTCATAGAGCAGCCGACTGACTGCGGCGGATGACACCGTCACTTTGTCTCGGATTCATTCATGCGCGCATTCTCATATTCACAGACAAAACACTTGCTGGCACTAAAGAACTTGTGCTTCTGAAATCTCCATGCGCACATGTGTGTGCACTCTCTCTCTCTCTCTCTCTCTCTCTCTCTCTCTCTCTCTCTCTCTCTCTCTCTCTCCTCTCTCTCTCTCTCTCTCCCTCTCTCTCTCTCTCGCCCTCTCTCTCTCTCGCCCTCTCTCTCTCTCTCTCTCTCTCTCTCTCTCTCTCTCTCTCTCTCTCTCTCTCTCTCTCTCTTCGTTCCTCTCACGTTTCTGTCTTTCCCGATTGGCGCGGGGGGGGGGGAGGAGGAGGGCGGGTGGGGGTGGGGGTTGGTGGCTGGCTGGGTGGACAGGCTGATGACGTCACTGTGCCGCAGACTGGGAGCTTGGCTGATGGTCTGTTGTCGTTTTGTCCACCAGCGGAAACGGAGTGTGGCTCCAACACCTGCGAACATGGCTGCCTGGTCAAGAACTCGCAGCAGGTCTGCTTCTGCCTTGCCGGCTATGAGGTCAACGCCACCAACTCCGACCAGTGTGATGGTAACTGCTCTGCTATTCCTCACAGTCCTCCCTCCCTCCCCCCCTCTGCCACCCCACCCCCACCCCTCACCCCGCCTCCTCCTTCCAGTCTGCTCCTCCTCACTCTCCCTCCCGCCGTCCCCCTCTCTCCCCCCCCCCCCCCCCCCCCTGCCCCCACCGCTCCATGCCATTTTCAAACCTTCCACATCTCCGTTCTCCTTCCCTTCTCTTTCGTTGTGTTAGGTTTAAGAGTGAAGTTTCTACGTGTGGTTGGTGTTTTTTTTTTTTTTTTTTGCTCTCTCTCTCTCTCTCTCTCTCTCTCTCTCTCTCTCTCTCTCTCTCTCTCTCTGTATGTCCCCCTTTCTCTGTCTCTCTGTCTGTGTCTCTGTCTCTATCTGTCCGTCCGACTGTCTGTCTGTCTATCTGTCTGTCACTCTCTATCTCTATCTCTCTCTGTCTTTCTCTAACACACACACACACACACACACACACACGCACGCACACGCACGCACGCACGCACGCACGCACACACACACACACACACACATTTTGTGTGTGGGTGTCTTGCTGTGGACTTAGGCAAGGTGGGGGGTCTTTCTCTGTCCAGGAAAACTTTTCTAGCCAACGCCTCCAGCGCGCTGGATAACAGACTAAACCTTCAAGTTATACTCAGACTTTGATCTCAAAGGTTAACGGGAAAAACCCGGAATGTGACTATTAGTTCAATATGATGAATCTGTCACTTCCATTTTCAGCGTACGATTTCTTGGGGTAGGATGAATTTAGCTGTCGGGTACAACTTCGTCTGGTCTGATTTTAACTGAAATTAAAAGCCAAAAACCCCAACGTAATTTCAAATTCACAACTTTTATCACATTTCATACATAGGAAGGATAGAGTGTGGAGGTGATAAGTGATTTAATTGGATATATACATTTTCCAGTTTGAATTTTTGTCTCTTGGGGTGGCATGTGAATTTCTGTCTCTTGAGCTGACATTCAAATGTTTGTCTCTTTCGCTGACATTCCAATGTTTGTCTCTTGAGCTGATATTTGAATTTTGTCGCCTTAACTCACATACAAATTTGGGTCCATTAATCTGACATTCGAATTTTTGTCTCCTGATTTGACATTCGAATTTTTTTGGCAGTGTAACTGACCAGCAAAAGACTAGAAAGAAACAAAGTCATTTTATTAGTGACTGCAGCTTGATGATGATCACCACAGACCTCACTACAGGACAGTAGGAAATGGGGCGTGTGATGTGTCCCTGCCCTTGTCTGTCTAAAGAGAAAGAATACATCTGGACTGCCACAGAAACGTGAGCTGTATCACTGAACCAAAACATAGCGTCGTGTGACACTCAGCTTGTCAACAGCTTTGTCCTTTTGGGAACAAGACCATGGCAAATGGCGGGACAGCGAGGACATGGTGAACTGTTCTTTGACGGTTTATGCGCTCCACTGAACACTCGCTTCTGGAGAGGGTCAGCATTTCTATTCTGCTGACCTCACTTGCGTTTGGACCCCTGGATGCACTGACGATCGTCTACTCCTGGTGTGTAACGTGGGCACACCATGTCAGCTGGGTATTGTGGTGTGTAACGTGGGCACAGCATGTCAGGTTAGGTATTCTGGTGTGTAAACGTGGACACAGCAGGTCAGGCTAGGTATTCTGGTGTGTGTAACGTGGGCACACCACGTCAGATGGGTATTCTGGTGTGTAACGTGGGCACATCACGTCAGGCTAGGTATTCTGGTGTGTAACGTGGACACACCATATCAGCTGGGTGTTCTGGTGTGTAACGTGGGCACAGCATGTCAGATAGGTATTCTGGTGTGTAAACGTGGGCACACACCGTGTCAGGCTAGGTATTCTGGTGTGTAACGTGGGCACACCATGTCAGATAGGTATTCTGGTGTGTAACGTGGGCACACCGTCAGGCTAGGTATTCTGGTGTGTGTAATGTGGGCACACCGTGTCAGCTGGGTATTCTGGTGTGTAACGTGGACACACCATGTCAGGCTAGGTATTCTGGTGTGTAACGTGGGCACACCATATCAGCTGGGTATTCTGGTGTGTAACGTGGGCACAGCATGTCAGATAGGTATTCTGGTGTGTAACGTGGGCACACCATGTCAGATAGGTATTCTGGTGTGTAACGTGGGCACACCACGTCAGGCTAGGTATTCTGGTGTGTAACGTGGGCACACCATGTCAGGCTAGGTATTCTGGTGTGTAACGTGGGCACACCACGTCAGGCTAGGTATTCTGGTGTGTAACGTGGGCACACCGTCAGGCTAGGTATTCTGGTGTGTAATGTGGGCACCACCGTGTCAGCTGGGTATTCTGGTGTGTAACGTGGGCAAACCATGTCAGATAGGTATTCTGGTGTGTAACGTGGGCACACCACGTCAGGCTAGGTATTCTGGTGTGTAACGTGGGCACATCACGTCAGGCTAGGTATTCCGGTGTGTAACGTGGGCACACCGTGTCAGATAGGTATTCTGGTGTGTAACGTGGGCACATCACGTTAGGCTAGGTGTTCCCTTCTTCAGTTACGGACTTCCATGTGTGTCAGTGAATGAAACGATGGGGATTTAGTTCAGATGCTAAAACGAAACGGCAGAGTAACAAACGACCTCAATAATGGGGCGATAATATATGTGCTGTGGAATCCTAAACAATATGATCGCAGTCGAAATATTTGTGGCATCAGGATATATCATGAAAGTAAACATAAAGTACAAGTCGTGTCATACATCCTTAAGCTATAGTGCAACTCTGTAGCAAAACTCAAAAGCTGCGTTAAAAGAAAGCATTAAAAACACACATCTATTTCTTCAGTGTACACAAACTACTACCTTAGCAGTAAAAACACATCTATTTCAGTGTAACACAAAGTAACTGCCATGGCCTTATTATCTCTTCTTGCATTCATTAAAATATATATGTACATAGGTAAATATTAGTTTACTTTGTTATTCTCTCGGTAAAGTTTGACTGTTTTGTCAGATGTGAATGTATGCAGTAGCTCGTTTCTTTTCTTTCAGTGCATTTTCGAACTTGTCCATACATAGATATATCGTTTTTATCAGCGACTATTTTTTTCTGGGAGCCAATCTACTTTTGATGACTGGCAGCATTTATTGGTATTCTCTTTTGTAATATACCCTCGACCTTATCTATTTACTCTCAGCGTTTGCATGTCCCTTGTAAAGCGCGATGGACACGCTCAACGAGTTGGGAACCGCGCTATACAAATCCCATTATTATTATTATTATTATTATTATTGCATTAATATTATTATTAATGCTTATAAGAATAATAATAATATAATGATAATAATAATAATAATAATAATAATATGATAATGATGATGATAATAGTATTAATAATAGTAACATAGCGCCACCTTCATCATCCTTATCCTCATCAATCAACACGAATAAGCGGCGAAATAAGCGGCGAAATAACCAGCGAAATAAGCGGCGAAATAACCGGCGAAATAAGCGGCGAAATAACGGCGTGGGAGAGGTGTTAGATGTGAGAGCAGCAGCAAAACAAACAAACAAACAAACAAACAACAAACAAACAAAGCAAAAAGCGACAAGAAGGATTGCCGAATCTTGCACTGCGCAGACCGTTAACCCATGATGTGGTGGTGGTGGTGGTGGTGGTAGTTGGTGGTGGGTGGCGATGATGAGGACGAGGGAGGAGGAGGAGGAGGAGGAGGAGAACGATGATGATGATGATGATGATGATGATGATGATGATGATGATGATGATGATGATGATGATGATGACGACGATGATGATGATGATGACGACGATGATGATGGCGACGACGACGACGACGATGATGATGATGATGATGATGATGATGATGATGATGATGATGGTACTCATTGCAGACATTGACGAGTGCCTTCAGATCCCGTGTATCAACGGCACCTGTGCCAACTCCCCACCTGGCAAGTTCAGCTGCAGCTGTTCCAGTGGCACCTACCTCTTGCCTGACCTCATCACCTGCCAAGGTAGGTGCCCCACCCCTTCCACCCCCCCCCCCCCCCACATACACACACACACACACACACACACACACACACACACACACACGCTCCGAACCCCCCCCCCACCCCCACCTCCCACCCCCGCTCCCCTTTCTCCTACTCAACGTCTCTCCGTCTGTCTCTGCTTTTGACCATCTCTCTCTCTCTCTCTCTCTCTCTCTCTCTCTCTCTCTCTCTCTCTCTCTCAGGGGTAAGTATAAGTATGGTATTCTTTTATGGTAAACCTTGTGATGTATAGTGCAATGTAGTTTTACGAGTCAGTGTATCGTTTGTTGTGTATATTCCGATAATTTCCCATCCACGGTGTGTAATCAACTGTTTCTCCATGAGTGGAGTACAAGCAGGAAAAGAGTCTCTCTCTCTCTCTCTCTCTCTCTCTCTCTCTCACACACACACACACACACACACACACACACACACACTCTCTCTCTCTCTCTCTCTCTCTCTCTCTCTCTCTCTCTCTCTCTCTCTCTCTCTCTCTCTCTCTTCTTTCTTACTCTCTTTCACACACACACACACACACACACACACACACACACACACACACACACACACACGCACATACACACACACACTCTCTCTGTCCTTTTCCATACACACACACACACACACACACACACACACACACACACACACACACACACACAGGAAAGAAAGAGAAAAGGATAAATGCATGCGCATATAAGCTGCTATTGTACAGTTTTTAACAGTGCGCACGTGTCATTCACAGTCTGTAGTATTATCATTATTCTTGTTGCTGTTGTCGTTCGGAAATTCAACAAATCTTAGAGCAGAAGTACCCACGACAGTTTGTCACGGTGCGCACGTGTCTCTCACAGTCTGTATTATTATCATCATTGTTGTCGCTGTTGTTGTTGATGCTGCTGTTGTTCGGAAATTCCACAAATATTCAAGCAAAGTACCCGTGACAGTTTCTAACGGCGCGCACATGCCTCTCACAGTCTGTCCCGAAGGCAAACACGGGGCGAACTGCACCGACAATTGCACGTGCGTGGCGGCCCATACGCAGTCCTGTGACCCCGTGACCGGCAACTGCACGTGCAACGAGGGGTGGGAGGGGGATGACTGCGAGAGATGGACAAGAAGGAGTGCACCGACACCCCCGAACATCTGTCACAGTGTGCTGAACTCGGAGTGTGTCGACACCATCGGATTTTATGACTGTCAGTGCCGCGTCGGCTTCTTCAAAGACTTCGAGGACCGCTGTAACCGTGAGTGCTTGTTGTTGTTGTTGTTGTCGTCGTCGTTGTCGTCGACATCTTCTTTTTCGTCGTCGTCGTCGTCGTATTCGTCTATGTAAGATTTTTACAGAAGAAAGGTTTATAACAAAAATTTCTGATGTGTTTTTAGAAGGTGTATTTTGAAGGTTTGTCTGATTTTTTTTTCATCTTTTAAGGACTTGTGAGTTTACTTCAACACGGTGACAGCTCTGATAAGGCCCTTTGCAGTCGGCTGGGCTATAAGCAACATAACCTTGCCTTTCCTCTTCTTTATCTTCTTTTCCTCGTCGTCATCGTCGTCAACTTTTTGTTCTTTTTCTTGTTGTTGTTGTTGTTTTTCTTCTTCTCCTCTCCTCCTTCTTCTTCTTCTTTTTCTTCTTTATTGGTGGGGGATGGTGGTTGAAAAGGGTTTTTCATTTCTCTTTCGCCCGCTTTGGAATATTCCTTATTTTATTCGGCTCATTGGATCATTCTGTCTATTGTTTGTCTGTATTGGTGGCTTTAGAATTCTAAATTTGATACATGTAGATAAGCGTTGTACTCTAGCAAATCAATAATTATCATTATTGAAACAATAGAAGAGCTAAAAGTTTGGTGTACATGGAAAGATTTTCTTGCATACCGTCCAGCCCATCGTTTTCTATACAAGCATTTCTGTCAAATATTAAGAACTTTTGGGGCCGCAGCGGATGTATGTGAGAGCATGGCCGGGAAACGTATGATTCGATGCCCATAGAAAACAGTAAATTGACGACAAAGCTGTTGTTCGCAAGAGATAAGTGAGTGAGTGAGTGTGTGTGTGTGTGTGTGCGTGCGTGCGTGCTTGCGTGTGTGTGCGTGCGTGCGTGCGTGCGTGTGTGTCACGAAAATCTTTCCACATTTTGAAATGAAAAAGAGAGTTTTGAACGACTTTCGCAGAATCAGTTTCGTCAAATGTGTGCAAATGAAGGGAAACAAACAAACAAACAAAAAACAGACGAACTGTTAATCATAAATTTCATGCGCAGTTTCATCAACATCAGGTCATATGGAACAGAAACGAACGAAAGAATTCCTTCTCTCCTTCTTCTTCTTCCTGTTGGTGCCCCACACTCGACCGTTTCACATGTCGTATCCAGTGGGTTCACCTACTACTTGTTTCTCTTTTCTTCTCTGCAGCCTCGACGATGTCCACTTTGGCTTCGCGTGCAGCAAGGACTGTGCGTGCGAGCGCGCCAACACGGCGGATTGCGACGACATCAACGGCACCTGCACGTGCAAGCCAGAATGGAAGGGAGAGAACTGTACACGAGACGTGGACGAGTGCATGCCCGCCACGGACCCCCTGTCGGGCGGAGCTACACGAGACGTGCCGCAATGTGGTGGGGGGACATTTCTGTGACTGTGTCCCCGGCTATGAGAGACCCAGTCCCGGAGACAACTGCACAGGTATATCTGCCCCAGCATTTCCTTCTGCTCCCCCCCCCCCCCCCCTTCCTCCCCGCCATCGCTGTCCCTAGCTAACACCTTTACACATGCTCGCTAACACGCATGCGCCCACGAACACACACACACACACACACACACACACACTCAAACTTGACAGTTTTAAGCATTATCAGCAGCGGATTTTGTGAAGAGACAACCAACCCGTGAACTCGAAGCAGACGGAGAGCCAAGAATAGACAGGAAGTGATAAATGCCTTTAACATGCGCATTAGAACTCTGCCTCGCGAAAGGCGGAAAACACGTCCTTCCCGTCTACAGGCTGAACACCACAAATGAACAGCCAAGGCTTGCTTAAGGAGTCGAGTATTTATAGACTGGCGCAACTGGATTGTACTGAGAATCTGTATTGTGTTTGAAAGTTGATTCTTCTCGTTTTCTATCCTATGGCCATCTACGTACAAGCCAGGTGGTACGAAGCAGACAGATCAAAATCAAAGGAATGGGACTATTTTGTCTCTTGAAGCTGGCGCAAGGATGGGGTGACGGGGCACTGTGAAGGCCTGGAATGTGTGTCAACTAAAGGGGAAGGTCATGTATTTGAAGACTGTTTTATGATTTCATCGAGGAGGATCCCCAAAAACATGGGAAATAATTGGTGTGGAGTTGCTCAATTAGCATTAAATGCTGGCTCCAATTTTATGGGAGGCCTCTAAACGCACTGCGCGGATTGTATAGTGTTTTAGTACAAAATCCTAACTGGGGTGTGTGTCCTGTGCATTTGGATTTTTCCTGCCCGCTCGCGCTACGTACGGTTTTAGGTGATGATCGAAGCGCGCAAGCCACCCGCACCCATAGGACACGTCACATTGGCTCAGCGGTGTGAGAGAAGCCTTGCGACCTCCCAAAGGGTTAAAGGTTTGGATTCAGGGTTTCTGTCTCGAACCTTCTGGTTCAAAAGCCATCTTAAAAACATATCGGGACAGTGACACAGGTTGAGGCACACAGTTGTTGAGTACAGCCATGTCTACAGACCCTGGTTCAGCACACGTGGTGTCGACCAAAACAATCTAGTTTTAGAAAGTAACGAAGTTTTGGGAGAAAAATGTTTGGGGGTGGCTTGAGTTTCACCGATTGCCTTGCTATCTTTAACGTGAGGAAGCTGTGTTTTTGGGGGGATGGGTAGAAGTGAGGAAAGGGGGGGGGGGGGAGTGGTGAGGGGGGAAGGTTGCGCTGGATCCTTCTCCCGGTGTTGTTCAAGGAGGGAGGAAAGGGAGGTGGGAGATAGCTTGGAGTGGGAAGAGGAGACGGGGCCGGCAGGGGGGAGGGGGAAGGAGGGGGGGGGGGGGGGGGAAGGGGGGGATGTGCTAGGCTAGTTGTCGGCGGAGAGAGGGTGAGGATGGGTGGTAGAGTTTGATTTGGGAGAGCAAGGCGTGGTTGATGAGGGATGGAAGGCGGGGGGGGGGGGTTGGGTTGCTATTTTGTAGGGGTGGGTTCCCAATTCACGCACGCACGCACGCATACACACACACACACACACACACACACACACACACACACACACACACACACACACACACACACACACACACACACACACACACACGACATGTACAACACACTCACACACGCCGTAGTGTAAACAACGTCGGATGTTAATGCGAGGGGACGGAGAAAAGGTTGATTCTCGTTGAATGACTTCTTTCTTTCCATCTTTTGTTCCTTTCTTTCCTGTGCTTCACTTTCTTTCCATCCTCTCCTTCTTTTCAGCTTTTTCCTTCCTTTTTTCTTCTCCTTCCTTTGTTCCTCCTTTTTTTCCCTTTCCTTTGTTCCCTCTCTTTTCCCCCCCTTCATTTCTTTGGCTTGTTCATTTTTATTCCTTTATTGTCCTTTCCTTCCTTTTTCTTTCTTTCCTTTCTTCCCTCTGGTGTTCTTTTCGATGCTGCTTTCCTTTCTTTGTTCCCGAATTCCGATCATTCTTTTGTGTTTTTCCCTTCTTTGGTTTCTTTGTTCCTTTCTGTCCTTTTCTGTCTTTCTTTCTTTTTTTTTTTTTTTCTCCTTTCTCTGTTTCTAGTCTTTCGTTCCTTTCCTCTCTTTCCGCGTTCCTTTTGTTGTTTCTTTCCTGTTCTTTTCTCCTTTCCCTTTCTTTTCTTCTTCCTTTCGTTTTTCTTTTCGTTTCTTCATATTCACCCTCACCTTTCCCTACCTTTCCTCGTTCTTTTCTGTTCTTTCCGTCTTTCTCCCCCGTTGTTTCTGTTCGTCGTTTAGTGCCGTCCTTTCATTCTTTTTTCCTTCTTTTCCCTTCCTGTCTTCGCTCTTTTCCGTCCCCCCCCCCCCCCCACCCCCACCCCCCCCCCACCACCACCACCATTCGATTTATGTTTATCTTTCTTCCTTCTTCCCTTCTTTCTTCGTGTGTTCTTTCCGAACTTTCCTTCTGATTTTTTTTGTTTTATTCCTTTCTTTCATTTCTTCCTTTCTGTGTCTCTTTCTTTCAGTTCTTTCCTTCTTTCTTTTTTTTTCCATTCTGTCTTTTCCCTTGTTCGTTTCTTTCTTTGTTCGTTCCTTTCCATCCTTTTCGCTGTTTGTACCTTTCTTTCCTTTCTTTGTCCCTTCCCATTTTTCTTCTTCGTTCCTTCCTTCCTTTCCTCTCTGTGTTCTTTCCTATCCTTCTTCTCCATCCTTCTTTCTTTTTCCGCCTGCTTTTCTTCTCCTTCCTTTCCTTTTCTTTGTTCCCTACTGTCTGTCTTCCTTCCCTTTCTTTCTTTGTTTCCTCCTTCCTCCTTCCCTTTCTTTGTTCCCTACTGTCTGTCTTCTCCTTACTCCCCTCTCTTTGTTCCCTTCTCTCTCTCCTTCTCACTTTCCTTTCTTTGTCTTCTTCTCTCCTTCTCACTTCCTTTCTTTGCCCCCTCGTCTCCCTCTTCTCACTTCCTTCCTTTCCTTTGTTCCTCCTTCTTCCTTCTTCTCTCTTCTTTCCTTCCTTTGTCCCCTCCTCTCTCCTTCTCACTTCCTTTCTTTGTTCCTTTCCCTCCTTCTTCTCAGTTCCTTTCTTTGTTGTTCCTTCTCTCTTTCTTCTCTCCTTCCTTTCTTTGTCCCCTTCTCTCCTTCTCACTTCCTTTCTTTGTTCTGACCTAAACATCCTCTCCTTACTTCCTTTCTTTGTTCTTTCTGAACCTTCTTCTTTTCCTTTCCTGGTTCCCTCACTCCTTTCTCTCTCTTCCTTCTCTCCTTCCTTCTCTCTCTCTCTCTTTCTCTCTCTGTCTCTCTCTCCTTCACTCTCTGTCTCTTGTCCCTGTCACTCTCTCACACTGTCTCTCTGTCACTCCACTCTCACTCTCTCTGTCTCTCTCTCTCTCTCTCTCTCTCTCTCTCTCTCTCTCTCCCTCTCTCTCTCTCTCTCTCTCTATATCTATATAGATATATATATATATAGTCTATATATATCTCTTGCAGTCATTGCATCACCTAGCTGCTCTGTAAGTTGCTGGAACGGTGCTCTCAGTACTTATCCTTGGAATTTATTGTTTCATTTATATATATATATATATATATATATATAGTATATAAAACAAGTATATATATATATATTATATATATATATAATCCGCTCTCGTTCCTTCCGATGTTTTTTGCTTTCGTTTCTTCCTCATCTCTTCATGCCACGGTCTTAATGTCCTCGTCGTCTTTGGTGGTGATGTTTCAGATCAGAACGAGTGCCTGAGCCGGAACCTGTGCTCCGGCCTGGGCGAGCGGTGCGTCAACACGGACGGTTCCTACGAGTGTGTCTGCTCCACGGGGCTACTCCAACGTCTCTGGCGCCTGTCAAGGTCAGTGCACGTGGGTTCACCGGCCTCGCTGTGTGTGTGTGTGTGTGTGTGTGTGTGTGTGTGTGTGTGTGTGTGTGTGTGTGTGTGTGCGCGTGAAACCTGTCACGGGTCTTTCTTTTCGTTGCGGAGTTGTCCCAGGGTGATGTGGCGATGTCTGTCCTACGACTTTCGCAGTCTGTCTCTTCTTGCATGCTGTGCTGTGCTTCTGTCTTCCTGTCTGTCTGTCTGACAGATTGTCTGTCAGTCTGTCTGTCTGCCTCTCTCTCTCGGTCTCTCTGTCTCTCCTCTCTCTCTCTCTCTGTGTGTGTGTGTGTGTGTGTGTGTGTGTGTGTGTGTGTGTGTGTGTGCGTGCGCGTGCGCATGCACACGCGCGTTTTTGTGTGCCAGCGTTACGGTATTAACCAGTTTCCTGCTGGTGTTAATGACAGTCATCTTTTGACATGGTCTGCGAGACTCTCATCACGCCCATGATATGATTATGTCTGTGGCATTGTCAGTAACATATATGGCGTGACTGTGTCTTGCAGAGGGGCCTGTGGTCAGGTGGCCAGACCCTTTGCAGAGCTTATGGTCGCGAGTTCGAATCTTTCGCGGGATCGGATTTTTACGACGTGATTTCACGTTTTTACGACCTGAAATTCGGCAGTGAACGGGTCCTGATTCAGGTCCAGGGAAACGTTAAGGAGGCAGAAGGAAAGGAAAAAGATGGGCACCGCCCTCCATCATTCTGTGCCTCGAATACAGTGATCCTCAAACAGTTCACTGCCACGACGAACCATCGGGCGATGGGACTGCACACTTCACCCTACCGCACGCCTCACCCTAAACCATTATATGTGTCTAGTGACATATCATTTGACCTGTCACATCGGCGACATGTCATTTGACCTGCCATATCGGCGACATGTCATTTGACCTGTCACATCGGCGACATGTCAATGTGACCCTGCACATCGGCGACATGTCATTTGACCTGCCACATCGGCGACATGTCATTTGACCTGCCACATCGGCGACATGTCATTTGACCTGCCACATCGGCGACATGTCATTTGACCTGCCACATCGGCGACATGTCATTTGACCTGCCACATCGGCGACATGTCATTTGACCTGTCACATCGGCGACATGTCATGTGACCCTGTCACATCGGCGACATGTCATTTGACCTGCCACATCGGGCGACATGTCATTTGACCTGCCACATCGGCGACATGTCACGTGACCTGCCACATCGGCGACTCGTCATTTGACCCTGTCACATCACACCGGCGACACGTCATGTGACCTGTCACATCGGCGACACGTCATGTGACCTGTCACACCGGACCGGCGACACCTCATTTGACCTGTCACATCTAGGGCCGCATGTTGTCTGGTACATCGGGCGTTCAAAATGCGTGACGTCGTGACGTCCATGGTTGGTCAGATTCGTGACGTAGTCTATGGCCGTTACGGTGTCAGTTCTACAGATAAATGTCTGGGGTGTTTTTTTTTTGTTTTTGTTTGTTTTGGGGGATTGCTTTTATTTCTTGTTGTTGTTGTTGTGGTTGTTGTTGTTTGTTGTTTGTATCGTGCCGCATGTCCTAGTCACATCAGGGACATGTCCCAGCGTCTGTGTCTGTGTGGACTGTGTCAGTGTGTGTCTGCGTGGACTGTCAGTGTGTGTGTCTGCGTGGACTGTGTCAGTGTGTGTCTGCGTGGACTGTGTCAGTGTGTGCCTGGACTGCCAGTGCGTGTGTGTCTTTGGGGACTGTGTCATTGTGTGTCTGTACGGACAGTGTCCGTGTGTGTCTGTACGGACGTATCAGTGGCTGGCTGTGTTCCTGGTTGCAGCCGCCTTCTCCAACTACACGGCCCAGCTGACCCTGGACATGAACTTCACGTCCGAACCTGTTGGTCCCCACCTCGGCGGAGTACATCGCGCTGGAAGAGGCGGTGAGTTGGCTGTCCTCCTGATATATGGACCGTGGGGAGTTTTGTTTGTTTGTTTGGGGGGACGTGTGGGGTTGTCGTGCAAGTCCTGTATGTGTGTGTGTGTGTGTGTGTGTGTGTGTGTGTGTGTGTGTGTGTGTGTGTGTCCCACATTCAGTGACAGTGCACCCACGCCGCTCATCCCGACTCCTTGTCCACAGCCACCAACCGGGCCCGCCCACCGCAGCCCCCCGGCACCGGCAATCCACAGGGAGCAGTCAATGTCAAGCGGTCAGGAGGCAACCCGCCGGAGGAGACACTGCACTGCGGCTGAGTCACTTTGGTGGTCTTCAGTGGTGGTGCCTGTCCTGATCCAACATATGCAGGACAGTATCTGATTACCCCCCCCCCCCACCCCCTTACTGACGACAGTAATTCCTTAGTCGCAGAGCAGGCGTGGTGATCTCTAGAGGGCGCCATCACGTCCGTCCAGCGACAGCCCCCCCCCCCCCCCCAAGAATTCACCAATACTGGTGACCCCGACAAATGAAACCACGTCCATAGACGTGGAGAGGTCATCAAAACTTCGGTCACCATGAGATAGGGGCGTTAGGGCTGCAGAATTTGAGTTTTATTATGCGGATCGATGAGGACAGTGAAGATAATGCTACGGATTTCCATTCTGACGTGAGACTAGCATGACAGGACTGTACGCTTACTTTCATAGTATACCCCGGTGTCAACCAGACTAGAGAGATACAGACGCCTGCAGGAAATTCAAGCAACACGCTCAGAGACGCATCCATTTAAATGGATGAAACTTGACTATGTGGTCCCAGTCTTCCCAGCTGAGCCCCTAGCAAACTCAACTCTGGCAGGAGCCGGTTGGAGCAGTAAACATCTCTCAAATGAACAGCTCGGATGGGAATTGAACCCACGACCTCCCAACTGGGAGTCCGGGACGGCAACCACTTTCGCCACGGCGGCTGGTGCAAGTCCATACTTTCGGAGATGAGGAGTGCTGAACGGATGTGCCATGAGAAGCGAGTGTCGGCATTTTACCATTCCACGCTATTCCTGACTTTTCCGTCCATACCCCTCCCCCCTTCCTCCTTAGCATTATCCCACGCTGCTCAGTGCTGCTTCCCGAATACAGCCACCCCCAGGTATGTGCCGTCACAGCCCTGGTATCTCCCCGTCACACGCCTGGTATGTCCCGTCACAGGCCTGGTATGTCCCGTCACAGCCCTGGTATGTCCCCGTCACAGGCCTGGTATGTCCCGTCACACGCCTGGTATGTCCCGTCACACGCCTGGTATGTCCCGTCACAGGCCTGGTATGTCCCGTCACAGCCCTGGTATGTGCCGTCACAGGCCTGGTATCTCCCGTCACAGGCCTGGTATGTCCCGTCACAGCCCTGGTATCTCCCGTCACAGGCCTGGTATGTCCCGTCACGGCCCTGGTATGTCCCGTCACAGGCCTGGTATGTCCCGTCACAGCCCTGGTATGTGCCGTCACAGGCCTGGTATGTCCCGTCACAGGCCTGGTATGTCCCGTCACAGCCTGGTATGTCCCGTCACGGGCCCTATGTCCCCGTCACAGGCCTGGTATGTCCCGTCACAGCCCTGGTATGTGCCGTCACAGGCCTGGTATGTCCCGTCACAGCCTTGTATGTGCCGTCACAGCCCCTGGTATGTCCCGTCACAGGCCTGGTATGTCCCGTCACAGCCCTGGTATGTCCCGTCACAGGCCTGGTAATGTCCCGTCACGGCCCTGGTATGTCCCGTCACAGGCCTGGTATGTCCCGTCACGGCCCTGGTATGTCCCGTCACAGACCTGGTATGTCCCGTCACGGCCCTGGTATGTGCCGTCACAGGCCTGGTATGTCCCGTCACAGGCCTGGTATGTCCCGTCACGGCCCTGGTATGTCCCGTCACAGGCCTGGTATGTCCCGTCACAGCCCTGGTATGTCCCGTCACAGCCCTGGTATGTCCCGTCACAGCCCTGTATGTCCCGTCACAGGCCTGGTATGTCCCCCGTCAGGGCCCTGGTATGTTCCGTCACAGCCCTGGTATGTCCCGTCACAGGCTGGTATGTCCCGTCAGGGCCCTGGTATGTCCCGTCACAGGCCTGGTATGTCCCGTCACAGGCCTGGTATGTCCCGTCACGGCCCTGGTATGTCCCGTCAGGGCCCTGGTATGTCCCATCACAGCCCTGGTATGTCCCGTCACAGGCCTGGTATGTTCCGTCACAGCCCTGGTATGTTCCGTCACAGCCCTGGTATGTCCCGTCACAGCCCTGGTATGTCCCGTCACAGGCCTGGTATGTGCCGTCACAGGCCTGGTATGTCCCGTCAGGGCCCTGGTATGTCCCGTCACAGGCCTGGTATGTGTCGTCACAGCCCTGGTATCTCCCGTCACAGCCCTGGTATCCTCCCGTCACGGCCCTGGTATGTCCCGTCACAGCCCTGGTATGTCCCGTCACAGGCCTGGTATGTCCCGTCACAGGCCTGGTATGTCCCGTCACAGCCCTGGTATGTGCCGTCACAGCCCTGGTATCTCCCGTCACAGCCCTGGTATGTCCCGTCACAGCCCTGGTATGTCCCGTCACAGGCCTGGTATGTCCCGTCACAGGCCTGGTATGTCCCGTCACAGGTCTGGTATGTCCCGTCACAGCCCTGGTATGTCCGTCACAGCCCTGGTATGTCCCGTGACAGCCCTGGTATCTCCCGTCACAGCCCTGGTATCTCCCGTCACAGGCCTGGTATGTCCCGTCACAGCCCTGGTATGTCCCGTCACAGCCCTGGTATCTCCCGTCACAGCCCTGGTATGTCCCGTCACAGGTTTGGTATGTCCCGTCACAGGTCTGGTATGTCCCGTCACAGGCCTGGTATGTCCCGTCACAGGCCTGGTATGTCCCGTCACAGCCCTGGTATCTCCCGTCAGGGCCCTGGTATCTCCCGTCACAGGCCTGGTATGTCCCGTCACAGCCCTGGTATCTCCCGTCACAGCCCTGGTATGTCCCGTCAGGGCCCTGGTATGTGCCGTCACAGCCCTGGTATGTGCCGTCACAGCCCTGGTATGTCCCGTCAGGGCCCTGGTATGTGCCGTCACAGCCCTGGTATGTCCCGTCACAGCCCTGGTATGTCCCGTCAGGGCCCTGGTATGTGCCGTCACGACCCTGGTATGTACCGTCAGGGCCCTGGTATGTGCCGTCAGGGCCCTGGTATGTGCCGTCACGACCCTGGTATGTCCGCTGGATCGGACTCATCAGAGAGACACGGCTGATTGTGTCTGTGCTCCTGGCGTCCAATAAAAGACCCACCACAGTCTTGCCTTGTTTTTTTGTTCAGCACTGTTGTGGTCTGTGTGTCCATCCCCCGGCCCTGTGTTGAGCTGGGTGGGTGGTGGTGTTGGCAGGTGGAGGAGGCGGTCAACGAGACGGTGACGGGTCTGGATGACGATGCCTACCATGGCACCGAGATCACCAACAT
>JADBJO010005640.1:112440-119940 GCA_016801955.1 Conus betulinus | reverse complement strand
ACTCCGACCGGTCAGTGCGGAGAGAGAGAGAGAGAGAGAGAGAGAGAGAGAGAGAGTCAGCCCGTCAGTATTTCCACATATATGTTCCATAACGGCCATCAGTATTTCCACATGTTCCATAATGGCCAGTCAGTATCTTGCACATGTTCCATAACGGCCGGTCAGTAGTTTCACATGTTTACATAACGGGCCTGTCAGTATTTCGCACACGTTCCATAAGGGCCATTCAGTATTTTGCACATGTTCCATAACGGCCAGTCAGTATTTTGCACATGTTCCATAACGGCCAGTCAGTATTTCCACATGTTCCATAACGGCCAGTCAGTATTTTCCACATGTTCCATAATGGCCAGTCAGTATCTTGCACATGTTCCATAACGGCCGGTCAGTATTTTCACATGTTACATAACGGCCTGTCAGTATTTCGCACATGTTCCATAACGGCCAGTCAGTATTTTGCACATGTTCCATAACGGCCAGTCAGTATTTTTCGCACATGTTCCATAACGGCCAGTCAGTATTTTCCACATGTTTCATAACGGCCAGTCAGTATTTTGCACATGTTCCATAACGGCCAGTCAGTATTTCCACATGTATGTTCCATAACGGCCAATCAGTATTTTTCATATGTATGTTCCGTAACGGCCTGTCAGTATTTCATATGTATGTTCAATAACGGCCAGTCAGTCTTTTCACATGTTCCATAACAGCTAGTCAGTATTTTCACATGTATGTTCAATAACGGCCAGTCAGTCTTTTCACATGTTCCATAACGGCTAGTCAGTATTTTCACATGTTTCATAACGGCCAGTCAGTATTTTCACATGTTCCATAACGGCCAGTCACTATTTCCACATGTATGTTCCATAACGGCCAGTCAGTATTTCCACATCTTCCATAACGGCCAGTCAGTATTTCCACATGTATGTTCCATAACGGCCAGTCAGTATTTCCACATGTTCCATAACGGCCAGTCAGTATTTCCACATGTATGTTCCATAACGGCCAGTCAGTATTTCCACATGTATGTTCCATAACGGCCAGTCACTATTTCCACATATATGTTCCATAACGGCCAGTCAGTATTTCCACATGTATGTTCCATAACGGCCAGTCAGTATTTCCACATGTATGTTCCATAACGGCCTGTCAGTATTTCCACATGTATGTTCCATAACGGCCTGTCAGTATTTTCACATGTATGTTCCATAACGGCCAGTCAGTATTTCCACATGTATGTTTCCATAACGGTCAGTCAGTATTTCCACATGTTCCATAACGGCCAGTCAGCATTTTCACATGTTCCAACGGCCAGTCAGCATTTTCATATGTTTCATAATGGCCAGTCAGTATTTTCACACGTTCCATAACGGCCAGTCTGCATTTTCACACGTTCCATAACGGCCAGTCTGCATTTTCACATGTTCCATAACGGCCAGTCAGCATTTTCACATGTTCATAACGGCCAGTGAGTATTCCTCCCTGCATTTCACAATGGCCAGACAATACTTGCCCTGCGTCACAAAGATCAGACAGCATTTCACGTGTTTCACGGCGGCAGTTTAGTATGTTTAATCGTGTTTGTGTACAACTTTTAGTCAGTGTTTGCAATGTTTCACAAAGGCCAGTCAGTATTTTTTTCACATGTACCATAACGGCCAGCCAGTATTTTCCACTGTTTTGAAATGGCTCTCTACAGGTTTCCTAGCGATAAAAACGCTCGCCATTCACGAGTTCGGTATGCAAAAGGGAAAGTACTGGCCATTGATAATTCACCAAGGGGGGAAAATGGCCAGTTACGTGTTATTAAAAGGAAAACACTGGCCATTCTCTTTTTCTCTGGGTTATACAGTATGTCCTCTCTCAACTGGCCAGCAAATTCCCTTTATTTGTGGTTGCCAGTTTATTCCCTTTGTTTCAGGTCGATCAGTATATCCCCCCCCCACTTTCAGGTCAGCCAGTATTCCCCCTGTTTCTGGTCAGCACCACTAATTCCACCTGTTTTAGTTCAACCAGTATTTCCCCCCTGTTTCAGTGTGGCCAGTATTTCCCTCTGTTTCAGTGTGGCCAGTATTTTCCCCCGTTTCAGTGTGGGCCTGCATTTCCCCTGTTTCAGTGTGGCCAGTATTTTTTCCTCTGTTTCAGTGTGGCCAGTATTTCCCTCTGTTTCAGTGTGGCCTGTATTTTCCCCCGTTTCAGTGTGGCCTGTATTTCCCCCTGTTTCAATGTGGCCAGTATTTTCCTCTGTTTCAGTGTGGCCTGTATTTTCCCCCCGTTTCAGTGTGGCCTGTATTTCCCCCCTGTTTCAATGTGGCCAGTATTTCCCTCTGTTTCAGTGTGGCCTGTATTTTCCCCTGTTTCAATAGGGTCTGTATTTTCCCCTGTTTCAATGTGGCCTGTGTTTTCCCCTGTTTCAATGTGGCCTGTATTTTCCCCTGTTTCAATGTGGCTAGTCTTTCTCACGGTTTCAGTGTGGCCCGTATTTCTCCCTGTTTCAAATGTGGCCAGTATTTCTCACGGTTTTAATGTGGCCCGTATTTCCCCCTGTTTCAGTGTGGCCAGTATTCCCCCTGTTTCAGGTCGGGCAGCATTTTTCGCCAGCAAGCTGCCGACGATGGGTCAGTGGAGTGTGCCCCACGGGGCCTTGTACGCCCCGGACAACCGGTCAGTCAGCATGGACAGCGACAACAGCGAGGGCCACATGATGAGCGGCAAAGCGGCACGCAAGGCGCGCAGCGACTTCAGAGACTCGGCCTGGTATGACCGCAGCCGACCGTTTTTACCTCCCCTGCCTCGGAGAGCGCGTATCGCTCGGCCGGTGAGATGATTTTTTGACCTAGTGACGTCCCTTGGTTTGATTAATTGTTCAGGAATTGAGTCTCTCTCCCCATCCCCCCCCCCCCCCCCCCCCCCCCCCCCCCCCTCCCCCCCCCCCCCCCCAAAGACATAAGACAACGGATTTCTATTTAATTAGAGAGAGGTTTTTTATTTGAAAATTTCATATCATCATTTTGTAAGTTTGATTGTGTTTTTGTTGCTGTACTTCAGTTATATGTACTGATTTATTATTGAGTCTATTTTGTTACTTTTCTTTTTTCAATGAACGTCGTCTGAGCTGACTTATTGCACAGATATGACCTTGCACTTACTGCTAAAAGTTTGCATATGTAGGTGTTCCTGTGCGTGCATGTGTTCACATGGACACGCATACATCCACATGCGTATACATTAGTACACGAGGACGCGCTAGCACACACTCTTGGGACTCTCTCTCTCTCTCTAGTATCAGAATGGTGTAATTCAAACTCAGTTATCATACACCCGGCCAAAACCAAATCTGTGATTATAGCCACCCGCCCAAAACACCAATCAACTCCTCTTTGCCAACACTTCAGTTGAATAGCACTCCAATTGAACAGGTAGATGAGCATCGTGTTATAGGGAAAAACAATCGATAAAGAATTGGGTTCGAATCCCAGTCATGGCTCATCCCAAGATGAGGAAAAAAAAAAGGGGCAGCAGAGGGACATCCGGGGTCATGAACCGGGTGTGGCCCAACCCCCCTAGAGTGTCAGGAGATAAGGGCCGAAACACTCGCTTGAAGGGGCTTCTCTTCTGAGGACTCTCTGCTGCCACGCTCTCCACGAGTTTTCTTTCTACTGATGCATGGGTAAACCATTGACTTCCGGGAATAGGCCGGAGGACGTCCGGGAAAGACCGGAGGACACTGGGAAAGACCAGAAACCAAGGCTCTGTGGGCTGGCTCCCCACTTTGCCTTCAACATGTGGCTACTAAAATCAAAAGGAAAAGATGCTCCCAGGATTCACCGAAAGGGGGAGAGAATGATGAATCCATCGGTGCTCACCAATCACGACTGCAAATCCCAAACGGACTACGAACATGGACCAAATGGAATATCCATGTGTCTGTGGAAAGCGTTTCGCTACCACCCGTGGCATGAAGATCCACAGAACAAAGATGGGATGTGTGAAGACTCATCTGAATGAGCAGCAGCGCACTGCATCAGCAGATAAGACGTCGGAAGACCAAGGCCAGGATTTAAACCACAGTGCCAAGGACATCCACGCTGTTGGTTCGGATGAGGAATTTGCACATGCCCTCGATGCCAGGCGCCTGAAACTCAACCTGCCACGAGCAAACGAGACTGAAGATTGGGAGAAACTGGATGCAAAAATCGTCCAAAGACTCGATGCACTGATAGGGAAAAGCACCCTGGAACACAAACTAGCCACATATGGGGACATTGTGTATGCCACATGTAGAGACGCCTATGGAGCAAAACTACCCAAAGAGAAAACACCTCCAAAGAAATCCAGACGCCAAGAAGAGATGGACAAGATCAGGGTCCACAGAGACCCCTTCCAGTTTGCCAGAACTCTGTTCGAGCAGCCAAAATCTGGGACCCTAAGTGTGACAAAGGAGTTCTTGAGAGCAGCATCTGAGAAAAACATACTCTGACTCACAGAGCAAAGCACCACTCGACATTCAAGGTCTGGTGTGGCCAACCAACCCTGAGGAACAGTTCAATGACAAGCCTCCAACGTTGGCGGAAATCAAGAAGTGGGTCGACAAAGCCAGAGCCAAATCATCACCAGGGCCAAACGGAATACCCTTACCAGCTGTACAAGAAATGTCCCAAGGTGCTGGAGTGGCTCCACAGGCTGCTGCGATCAGCTTGGAGAAATCAGAAGATCAGCGGCCAGTGGATGACGGCAGATGGTGTGTACATCCCCAAAGAGCAAAACTCAAGTGACATCAGCCAGTTCAGGCCAATATCACTACTGAACGTCGAAGGGAAAATCTTCTTCTCTGTCATGGCAGCAAGGCTGACCAAGTACCTCATGGAAAACAAGTACTTGGATGTGTCAGTCCAGAAAGGTGGCATCCCAGGCGTGGCTGGCTGTGTAGAACACGCCACAATGATCTGGGACGCAATCCAAAGAGCAAAAACAGAAAAGAGAGACCTGGACGTAGTGTGGCTCGACCTGGCAAACGCATATGGATCTGTACCCCATGAGATGATACAGTTGGCTCTTAAGATGTACCATGTGCCAAGAACATCCGCGACATGCTCAAGAAGTACTTCAATGGCTTCTCAATGCGGTTCTCTACCAAGGAGTACACAACAGATTGGATCAACTTGGAAGTGGGCATTGCAATGGGCTGTGCAATTTCCCCAATACTGTTCGTGTTGGCAATGGAAGTCATCTTGAAAGCAGCAACAAGCAACGCAAGACAAACAGACCTTGGCGATGGATACAAGATGCCCCCTCTCAAGGCCTTCATGGATGACACTACAGTGATTTCATCCAGAGAGAAGACGAGACACGTCACGTGCTGGAGAGGCTGGACGACATAGTTGCCTCATCCAGAATGAAGTTCAAGCCAAAGAAATCACGGAGTCTCTCACTGAGGAAAGGAAAAGTGGCCGAATCTGTGGTCTTCAGTGTTGCCAACCAGGCCATTCCAACAGTAACAGAAGAGCCAGTCAAGAGCCTTGGAATGGTATGATGATGATACGCTGAAAGACACACAAAGAGCAAAAGAAACAAAAACAGATGTCGGAAGAAGGCTTGGAGACCATTGACCAGTGTGGGCTCCCTGGCAAATACAAGGTCTGGTGTCTGCAGTTCATGCTGATACCAAAGCTCCTATGGCCTCTGATGATATACGACATCTGCACCAGCATAGTGGAGGCAATGGAATCCAAAATCAACAAGTTCACAAGGAAATGGCTTGGTGTCCCACCCTGTCTGACTGACATAGCGCTATACTGTCGCCAAGCAAAGCTGAAACTACCACTGAAATCCATCCTGGAGGAATATAAAGCAGGGAAGATCAGACTTCAAAGCATGCTGGAGGACTCAGGAGACAAGGTGGTTGAAGCAATCAAGCCCCAGCTGAAGACAGGCAGAAATGGAAAGTTCAAGAGGCGATGGATTCTGCAAAAGAAAGTCTCAAGATCAGAGAAATAACAGGACACACACACAGACCAACAGACAAGGACTGGGGGTGACCAAAACTGAATGGTGGTCAAAGGCCAAAGGAAAAGCCAAAAGAGACATGATGATTCAGGAGATGAGAAAAGAAGAAGACCAACAAAGACTCCCAAAAAGCAGTCCAGCAGAGCCAGCAAGGGCAATGGACAACGTGGGAGAATGCACTCCAAAGAAGTCTCACTTGGAATGACATTTGGCACATGGCCCCTCTCAGGATCAGCTTCATTCTCAGATCTGCATATGACCTTCTGCCTTCAAATGCAAACCTGGTGAAGTGGGGAAAAACAGACGATCCTTCATGCCCCCTTTGCCATGAAAACAAACAGTGGAGCATGTCCTAAGCTCATGTAAAGTAGCCCTGGCTCAAGGAAGGTACACATGGAGCACAACCAAGTGCTCAAAGAGATTGTACAAGTAGTCTGGGCTAGTACCAACACCACAAAAGGGAAAATCAGGACTCCAAAAGCACCCGCAACATTCTTCACGGCAGGAGGCAGCGAATCATGGCCAAGAACAACAGTGCCACTCGGAACATGCAGGCAGAGTCTGCTGGACGGGGCAGATGACTGGGAGTGCACAGCAGACCTCCCAGAATGGAATAGTCACCCAGAGATTATCAGCAAGAGTGGCATGAGACCAGACATAGTATTACACTCTCAGTCAACCAAGCAGCTGATCATGATCGAGCTCACGGTGCCATATGAGAAACAGAATGGAGGCAGCTCAGATCTACAAGACTGAAAGTATGCTGATCTGGCAAACAGCCTGAGGAGAGAAGGCTATCAGGTCAAAGTCCTCACTGCAGAAATTGGAGCTAGGGGGGGTTTGTGGGAACGTCTGCATACAGCCTCATGAAACAGCTCTCAGTTGCAGGGAGGGAAAAAAACCAGAGCCCTGAAAGCAATGGCAGAAGCGGCAGAGAGGTGTTCAAGTTGGATCTGGTCAAGGAGGAACAAAAGTGAACTTCATAAGGCTTAACTTTCCTACAAATATCAGGTGTCCTGTGGCTCAGTGGTTAGTGCGCGAGTCATTAAGTGGAAATGAGCATGTCCAGAAGGGCATGGGTGCAGTCTCATCTCAATAATCTATGCAAGATCACCTCAAAAAAATGTTTCTCCTGTTACCTCAATTAAAGCGCTATGCTACAATATCGCGCTTAAAACTTCTCTTCAACACTCACACAATATCACATATCAGTTAAGCTTCAGTAGTATCGGACAACAATAGTGATGTCCACAAAAAAGGCTGAATTCTCTCCATAAACGTGCAGCAAAGCTACTCTTCCAGCCTACTTCTAACAACAGATAAAAAAAAAAAAACTAAAAGCACTGGAAATACTTCCTCTGAGTGAGCAGTTGGAATTCAACAAGGCGTCATTTATGTTTACCCACGCATTGATCGATACAAGACCAGACAAGCTTACTCTGGACCATGTGTCTGGAACTCGCTTTCACCAAGTCTGTAAAATACGAACACGTA
>JADBJO010005640.1:69940-107440 GCA_016801955.1 Conus betulinus | reverse complement strand
TCCAGAGCATAGAAATGCCACCAGGTCAGAGCGGGAAATGTCACCTTTATAAACCTTGAATGTCTGTTGGTGCAGCTACTAAAAGCTTAAAGGACTAATTTCTAATCAATTGGACGCACGCACCTCCTCAGCTTATCCCTTTTTGGTTTGACCTTTCATAACCAGCAGTTGTTTCAAGTTGTGAATCCTGTTTTCAGTGCTGGGCATCCAAATGCCAGGCAAGCTGATCAACGCAGATGAACTGCCCAGACAAAAATTTCGCCCCCCAGATTTAAAATTTTGGTCTTCTATTGAATTCTTACCTCCAGTGAGGCACTATTTTTAAACAAAATTGGGATACGAGTCTTCTGATCATGAAATAGCCATTAATGTGTGATAATTTGTCACATTTCTTATCAAAATGTGGGTATTTATCATTTGATTTTTTGATCGAAAAGAAATTTGTTGAATTTGAATATAGAAAACATCTACGACTGCTGAAACGGTAACAATGGAAAAAACTGGTGGGCATGGCATTCATGCAAAGTGGCAAGAGTTAAGATCAGTTACAAATTAGGCCCCTCTTATGGAGAAAATTGCTAGTCATTTTCAGTCCTTGTTACTGGGATAAGTGCTTATCATAATGGTATCATCTGAACAAAAATGGCTGCCAGAGCAAAGAAAAGGCCAGTAGTCGCATGCCTCGGCTATCTGCCATGTGAAACCGACCGTTTTGAATTCAAACCACTCAATGGAGTCAGACTTGGAGGGACTGGGGAGGAGGGGTGAGGGGGTAGGGGGGCAGGCAATGTTAAAAACCCTGTCTTGCTTGCTGATCCAAGTCATGGAGGACTGAAGTTGGTGAGAGGAGAGGGATGGCGTATGCATCTTAGCATACCGCACACTGGGTGAATCTGACAGGTTGTCCCCCCTACACCCACTAATGTCAAGCCCACATGAGAAATAGCAGACCAGTTCAAGTCCACGGTGTTACTTTTTATACTGTGAATGAAGGGAGTGTTACTGTTTTCACTGTGAATGAAGGAGTGTTCCTCTGTATACTGTGAAGGAAGGGAGGGGTGAGGCCCAGCTGTACATCACTAAGCTAGAGGGTCAGCATCTCGTCTCACTACCCTACGATTCACCTCTGTGGGAGCAGCTAGCAAAGGTAGCTAACCACGCGTGGGCAAACGACCACCTTGCACCTGACTTCAGCATTTTCTTTTTGTTTTCATACCGTTTTGTGTGTGTGGTGGTTTTTCTTTTTGTTCTTTAGGTGATCTTTGACATTCTTCTTCAGTCTTAACCTCACCTGGGGGACTTTCTGAGTCACAGAGTGAGATTTCACATTTGGGGCTGTTCAAAAAACTGCCATTGAGGCAAAGACCCTGCTCATCAGCTGGCAACCCACCAACAGATCTGTCTCGGTGCGGCCTTCCAATCTACAGTTGACCTTATTTCTCCTCCCCTGGCATTTCTATTGGCCAAACCATCCTACGTTTCGAGATTCTGCACATTACTACATAGTTTGTAAAATGTAATCAATTGTGTTAATATTCGTGCAAACATGTATCAGTTACATGGGTTGGTGTCTCGTTATCTTGTGTATCAGTGCTCTGGTTGCATATACAGTTATTGTAAACTCACACCTGGACAGTTGTGTTCTAACATCAATTTTTTTTTTAAACCAATTTTCTAACTGGACAGTCTTGTAGGACATGTTGGCATACGATGTCCATAATCTTAATTGACAGCCAGATATGTGCTCATTGTCATTGTTTTGTTTGTTTTTTCCCAAATTGTGCACAAGTTTATTGGATTTATTTTGTACTGATTCATGTCATCTAAATCATCATGATATTCATGAAAATGGCATATGCACACTCACACACATGCAGAATAAGAGAGGATTGTCTCTTATATGTTCTTTTCACAATGATACCCACACTAACGTTTCTATCAAGTCAACTTATGCCACAAAACACACACGACATTTAAAAAAGGCATAAAACTTGCGCACAGTGCTCACTCCTATGTTACTACGATGTACCACAGTGTCATCTCTGAATATGCTGACAACGATCACTGCCCTAGTGTTTCATGTTGGGACAAATGTCCTGAATGCAGTCAGCACTGTGCAATGGCAGCCAGGTTTTTCCCTGGCATGTCGCTGTACATGTTTTGTTTCCTCACAATGTGTGTTGCTGGTATCATGGGCTTTCACACTGCAAGGAGCTGGGGCATACTGCTAGTACTGAATGCCACCTTTCCTGATCTAGCACCATTTCTCATCATCTTCTTGCACGTGGTGCGTGTGTGCGGGCATGCACGCCCACATGTTTCAACAATCACACTGTTGTTATTGCCATGTCATTTTATGTTTGACAGTTAACCGGAAAAGTGGTTTTTACGTTTGTGACTTGCGTGCTCATTTCTACAGTACCTATACATGCTATTTTCCCCTACAATGCTGTCACGTGATATATTCCATGTCAGCCCATCTCACACGCACACTGAGGAACATGGGGATGATCGTGGGATTGGATCAACGTGACGGATGAAAGAAGTGTACGTGCCATATCGCTGTAGGATCAGGTGCCATGTCATGACCTTTCTCTCAGAAGTTTTCAGATTGTTGGGACTTGCACAATGTGAGACATAAACACTTTACAGCAGACTCCATGAAAAGCCTGTTCAGAGATGTCCCACCTGACATGATCTTTGAGTTCTGAAAGAGATCAACATTTTTCATCTGATCTAGGATTTTACGGAAGAAAGACTTTTAACGAAGTTTCTGGTATGTTTTTAGAGAAAATGTGTTTCAAAGAGATATATGAAAGGCTGGTTTTCGTTCTTTTTTTTTTTTTTTGGATGACTTGAGAGTTGACTTCAACGTGATGACAGCCCTGTTATGGCCCTTTGCGGTCAGCTGGGCTATAAGCAACATTACCCTACCACACCTTAAGAAAACAGAATGGCATATTCAGCAGTGGCCATGTGAGTGGAACAAAGATGGTGATCATGGTGTGGCCAGCAATGGCTTTTCTCTCAAACTTACCTTCAAGATGTCAAGGTTTCAAAGGAAACACCTGCAACCTGTTTTTTCCTTTTATTCCCCTTCTCCTCAGCCACAAGGAAAACCTCAGCTGTCCTGATCTTTGATGATCATTACACAGACAGGGTTCTGTCAGTTTTTTTTAGATACTTTTCTTTCAGTGCAGGAAGGGCATACAAGCGTGCTGGCACGCCTACCCTCTTCACAGACTATCCCATAAACGGGAAGCTATTGGCTGGTTTCTTTGGCATGACTGACATGAAAATGGTATTAACAATACCTTGTTTTGCCTGGCACATTTTCTTTTTGTTTTGAAATGACGATTTCAGTCCTTGCGCAAGCTTGTGGCTTGAGTGTGTTGTCAGCGTTATGTAACTTGCTCATGTGTTTCTCATCATGTGTACAAAATTTACACAACGCTCACACTGTTGTATTTCTATATTCGGTTAATGTATTGGAAAAATTAAATCTCAAATTGGTCTAGATACTCCTGTGTTGTGTACTCGCATATCAGGAATGCCTGAAGATGAAAGAAAAAAGAACATTGATTATCAGCATCTGTTCTGTACAGTTCATATTTGTGCGAGATAATAAAATGTTCACTGAATATACCAGTATCTTGTATGACCTGGATTTTGACAATAAAAACTTACATGAATTTTTTTCAACCCTACCATGGGTATGCAAGTTTGATATTAGCAGTGACTGAAATAGATATGACAATGAGAAATGTATCTGAGGTCAATATCTGGATATCCCAACCTTGTTACAGAAATGTAGCACTGAGGTTTATGTTCTGTCTGATCATATTTTTGTCACTTCAAAACTTATCCAGACCCACTGTGGATATCTTGCATGGAGTGGACAGATAATCGACCATATAAACAAAGTCAACTTTGGACTGATAACCAACCATACAAACTCAACTTTGGACAGATAGTCTTCTTCTTTCTTTGAGTGTCCACCTTCATCGAGTTGAAGATTCTGACACTTGCATGTGTATGACCGTTTTTTATCCCGCATTAAGGCAGCCATACTCCAAGTTCGGGGAAGGTGCAAGCTATGTGTAATGCGTCATCCACACCAATGGCTAAACTGGCCTTCTTTTCCAAAAGTGGTGATGATTTTACATGTGTGCAAGATATTGTGCGTGCGTTCACACACAGAACCTTGGTTTATAGTCTCATTTGAAGGATGTATGGGAAATGGTGTCAGAACCAATGTTAACTCCGAGTCAACCATATAAACAAAGTCAACGTATCTATTGGCAAGATTTGGAACTCTTGCACAGAAAATATAATGGACTGACTTCACTGAGGGCATTTGTATAAATGACATATATGCACGCTACAACAGTAATGACAAATTGACTGCCTCTCAGAGCAACTTCAGAACGACCTTTCAAATCTGGAATGATCTTCTGGGAGAAAAGAAAAAAAAAAATTGCTGAACTCCTGCACAGACCTGATTCAATACATGTCCCAACATTTGGCTACATCAGCTCACCATCAGCCCCATGTACTGCAGGCCCAGCGTCTTCGTGGCGTGCCAACTTGGCACCCTCCCTCTCTGTGGACCAGCTCCACCCTCACTTAGCTGGCCCAGTGCACACAGAGCTTCAGCCACAGCCATTTTGCTTTGTGAATTAGCAACCTCCACAGGGGCCAGCAGCTCTACTGGGCGCCAGCACATACACCCAGCAGCCTGGGACAAGAGGCAGTGATCACGCCGCTGACAGCAGCTCTACTGGGCGCCAGCACATACACCCAGCAGCCTGGGACAAGAGGTAGTGATCACGCCGCTGACAGCAGCTTTGCTTGCTTTACACAGAGCTGGCCACAAGAGCAGTATGGCTGCCTTTGAGGGGACGTCACTCTAAAAAGGGAAAGTCAAGGTCAGACCTGAAACGTCTTATATGGTAGGTGTATCGCAACTAAAAAAATATCGGTTCACTTCTAGATTTTTTTGAAACTGCCCAGTAAAAAAAAACAAACAAAAAAGATGATTTAGAACTTTTTTACGATCTGCTCTGAGGGTGTCAAGAAATGAACTATGATGTAGCTTTGATGTGGTGCTGGTCTGGACAGGACTTCTTTGTCCCCCTGTGCTGCAAGTCCTGTTCAGACCCTCTGTAGAGCCCTGGGCTGTCATGACAATAAAAAAGTCAGACCCTCTGTGGAGCCCTGGGCTGTCATGACAATAAAACAAGTCAGACCCTCTGTGGAGCCCTGGGCTGTCATAACAATAAAACAAAATCAGACCCTTGTGGAGCCCTGGGCTGTCATGACAATAAAACAAAGTCAGACCCTCTGTGGAGCCCTGGGCTGTCATGAATAATAAAAAACAACATCAGACCCTCTGTGGAGCCCTGGCTGTCATGACAATAAAACAAGTCAGACCCCTTGTAGAGCCCTGGCAGTCATGACAATTAAAACAACGTCAGACCCTCTGTGGAGCCCTGGGCTTCGTGTCACAATAAAACGAAAAGTATCAGACCCCTTGTAGAGCCCTGGGCTGTCATGACAATAAAATACATCACGTCATCTGACCCTACAGTAGCCCTGGGCTGTCATGACAATAAAATAACGTCAGATATAATGTCCATGGGCTGTCATGACAAAAAACAAAAACATGATAAGCATCTCAGACCCTCTGTGGAGCCCTGGGCAGAAACAATAAACAAAGCTTCTTAGCAAACGTCAGACCCTCTGTGGAGCCTGGGCTGTCATGACAATAAAAAAACAAAGTCAGACCCTCTGTGGAGCCCTGGGCTGCCAAATGACAATAAAACAAAATCAAACTAAACTGCCATGGCAGAAGGCATTTACAATGTAGTTATATAGATGCACTGCAAACAACTTTGTGTCACCTTAGAGTGCAATAATACAGAATCTCGTAATTAATATGTACCTTTGTTTTCCACCTTGCCATACAGTCATATCTGATTACAGAAAATATATATATTTATATATGTATATGTAATGTCATGCTTCTAAAAAAAAAAAAATGTTACATCTTATATCACAAACCTGACTCACCGAAAAATATGGACAGAAACATGTACGAAGCTTCTTAGCACATCTCTGATTTGAATTTTTACTTCAATAAAGCACAATGTCAACACAAAATTAAATCAAATCAAAAGTATACCAAATGCTGAAACATGAATTGCCTGAAACAACTTGATCCATGTGATCAAATAAATGTCTGAAACAACTTGAACCATGTGCAATTATACAGAATTTATAAATCACATGGCTTGATGATTTCAAGTCTCCCCCAAAAGTTCAGAGAACTGAAAATGTCAGTTGCTGGCATTCTGTGATGCACAAATTCACTGAACTGAAAATGTTGCAAGGCTGTGCACTGTCTTCATCATCATCTGTAATTTTGCTCATCAAATTGATCATCGTAACGTACACTGTCTGAAGATCCATTTTGCATTCTATGCACAAAACCTGACTGAACTAGAACATCTGAAAGTCCATTTTGTCATGTATTCCCTGAACTTGAACATGTGAAACATTCCACAATAAGCTTGCACAAATTCACTGAACACTGTTTGACAATCACCTCTGTAAGAGGGCATGAAGGGCCACAGACACTGAGACGTCACGTCGATCAATTTGATGATCAAAATGGAAGATGGTGATGAAGTCAATATTTTGAAGTTCCATTCTGGTCTAAGACTGCTTAGCAATACTGTCTGTAAGCTTGCTGGAAGGCCTGAGACTGACCGACAATACTGTCTGTAAGCTTGCTGGAAGGCCGAGACTGTTTGACAATACTGTCTGTAAGCTTGCTGGAAGGCCTGAGACTGTTTGACAACACTGTCTGTAAGCTTGCTGGAAGGCCTGAGACTGTTTGACAACACTGTCTGTAAGCTTGTTTGAAGGCCTGGGAGATGCGCACAGGTATGGGATGGTTAGGAAATCAACAATCTCAAGACATACATCCTTAAAGAGGATGAAGCGATGCAACTCTTTTCTTCTACCTGAACTCACAGTACTCCCAGCACAGGCCAGAAGTCATCTACAGGCAAAAAGAATCATGTAGGAATACGTCTGAGACTCCAACTTACAACCTGTTACAGTAAACTGGACAAAGTCAGTGATGACTCATTTCAAATGTCTCTTCTCGTCAGGATTGCACTGCATGTGTGTTTCACAACACAGTTGTAGAACAGTGAAACATAGAAATCACCTTCACATGTCTGACGGACATGGGACAGCGAAACACAAGGAATTACCTCCACACGTCTAATGCTCAGATGTGCATAATGCTGTAGTGAGACACATCTTCATCCCCTCATTTTTCTCAACAGACAGAGCTCTATTTTTCTTTCTCAGCCCCCCCACCATGTCAAATCATTTCAAGTTTTCTACAAGCAGAAAGACATGCTCTCCTTGCCTCCCAGACATGTCCAAGTTAAAATGTATTGCATTCATATTCTGCATACAAAAATAAATATACATGGATGGTCTAAAAGCCTTTGCTTGCTACTTTCTGGGCTCGTCATGCAAAAGTAATGTCCATGAAATGAACCTTCATTTTGTCTCTGTCAGCACTTCCCTTCCTTCCAGCAGAAGTCCAGTTCGAACCTTCCAAACATGAACTCTGGCCCAAGATCTCACAGCAAAAATTCTGTTGGTTCTTCCTACCACTCGCTGAATGTTACAATTTTAAAAGCATGGGGGATGAAATGAATGCTGCCCATAATTAGTGAAGATTTCTCTTTGGCTTTCAGCCCTTAAATACCACATTTCTGTTATCTGTATCAATGATGGAGTAGATTTTAATCAAACCAAAGCAGAACCGAAACTAGACTGCTAAAATGTTCTGCGTTTCAACTGTCTAAGTATCAATATATATGCTGAGCTACATGACTTGGCAAATTCTGTAAACTTCCTTAACTGCCGTCAAAGTTCACCTGCTGATCTTTTCGCAAAACACTTACGGCTGAGCGTGCACAGAGCCTGTGTTGCCCGCTGGCTGTTCTCCCTATGGGGAAAGGGAAAGGGCAAGCAGAGGTTAACAGTGAAAGCCAACAGTTTTCTCAGGGTTGTGAACCTCTGGCACATCTGGACATTTGGCTTGTCAGCAATCACCATATCAAACTAACAGACCAGCGCGCAACAGAATTGTCTTCCTTTATCAGAAACAAACAAACTCTTACAACTGTAACTTTAAAAAAAGACAAAGAAAGATGAAAAAACAGAACAGAACAGTCGACTCCCCAAACAGTACAAAAAAAGGGAGCTCAAAACGCTGAAAAGATGACGCATCACTTCACGCCTGTCCCTGATGATAACGAGCACCATCTGAATGACAACGTCGCTGTCACACCTCAGCAGGGACGACACGACGATGACAAGCACCACCTGAATGATGACATCACTGCCATCCCTCAGTGGTGGAAGAGACGCATGTTGTGGTGGGCCAGGATAATGCCATGCTCGTTGCAGGCGTCCACGATGGCTTTGTCGTTGGTGGAGCCGGCTGGAGCGGCAATGTACTGCACACCACTCTGTGGACAGAGGAACACGTCAATGCCATTCAGAACTCTAAGACTGGAAGTAAAAGTGGTATTTGTATGAAAGGGATATCGGCATTAACATCCTTCTACAATCTATGATTTGTACAGAAATCCTCCATAGTTGAAAAAAAATAAGATGGACAATATCCCCATCGGCATCTCCGTAGCTCACCACCAAGGACAAACACAACAGAAAAAGAAAACAAAACAATAAAAAAAAAAAACCAAAAGAACAAGAACTAAACAACAACAAAAAACCTCTTCCGATGGCCATGACTGAAGCATGTTTTCCCTGTGAAGCCAGGAAAAGGCTCCCACTGACAAAGCCACTGTGGCAATTAGGACAGGACAAGCTTGGGAGTACATCTGCTTCTGTTTTTTTTTCATGCACAGTTATGTACCCTTGATCAGAATTCTAGCTGCCAAATCCTTCAAATGGGGATGTTTGAATCTGAAGGACTTTAAGGAACCTGAAGAACATTACACACACAAACCAGAACCCTATGTGCCCAGTGAGCCCCAACATGTGGAGAAAAAAGCATGCTGCTGGGTGTGTTAGTCAGGTCTGGGGAGAAAACATCTCTGTGTCAGGGTCTGTGTGGAGAAAACATGCTGCTGGTGTGTTAGTCAGGGTCTATGTGGAGAAAACATGCTGCTGGTGTGTTAGTCAGGGTCTATGTGGAGAAAACCTGCTGCTGGTGTGTTAGTGTCTAGTCAGGGTCTGTGTTAGTCAGAGAAAACATGCTGCTGGTGTGTTAGTCAGGGTCTATGTGGAGAAAACAAGCTGCTGGTGTGTTAGAGTGTCTATGTGGAGAAAACAAGCTGCTGGCGTGTTAGTGGGTCTGTCGTCATGTCAGGGTGGAGAAAACATGCTGCTACTGAAAAAGCAGTGCACTTTTCTTCCTTTGCTTTTCTTCCTTTCCTTCCTTCTTACTGTTTTGTTCAAGATGAGTATAAACCAACTCTTTTTCTGGTTTTGAAGTCAGTCGTCTTGTTGTTCATACCACTATGAGATAATAATACAATAAGATAAATGTGCTGTTGTTGTTATTCACACCACTATGAGATAATAATACAATATGATAAACTGTGCTGTTGTTGTTGTTGTTGTTCACACCACTATGAGATAATAACACAATATGATAAACTGTGCTGTTGCTGTTCATACTATGAGATAACAATACAATATGATAAACTGTGCTGTTGTTGTTGTTCACACTACTATGAGGTAACAATACAATATGATAAACTGTGCTGTTGTTGTTCATACTATGAGATAACAATACAATATGATAAAACTGTGCTGTTGTTGTTCATACCACTAAGAGATAATAATAATACAATATGATAAACTATGCAGCACAATGAAGGACAAAGAAAGTGAGACAGTGCAGTGCGCATGCGTGTGTATGTGTGTGTGTGTGTGTGTGTGTGTGTGTGTGTGTGTGTGTCTGCATGTGTGCATGTGCATATGTGTACATTTGTGGTGCGTGTGTGTGTGCATATGTGAGAGAGAGATGTGTATGCATTTGTGGTGTGGTATGTGCACATGTGTAACATGTGTTTGAGAGAGAGAAAGGGACTGCACAAGTGTGTGTGTGTGTGTGTGTGTGTGTGTGTGTGTGTGTGTGTGTGCGCGCGCGCGCGCGCATGCACACACATGCATGCACACATGCGCATGCAGAACAGGCTGGTTAAGATTAAGTAGATTTATTGTAATCAGTGCAGTATCCACAGGCCTGTGCACAAGTGTGTGTGTGTGCGCGCGCGTGCGCGCACGTGCGCATGCAGGACAGGCTGATTAAGATTTAGTAGATTTATTGTAATTAGTGCAGTATACACAGGCCTCTGAACAAGCCAGAGGGTGAAGATATAAAACAGGGAAATTGAAAAAAGACAGGGAGCGAGGCCGACGGACCTGGTAAGCACGGTCGATGTTGTCTCTGAAGGGGAAGAAGGCGTCGGACCCCAGAGATACGCCTGACATTTCCTTTTTCCACTGCTGCCTTTCCTCCTGCGCAACAACACATTGTCCACATCGCCACATGTCACACTGCCTAACCCACCCATATACCAGTGTACTTGGATACCTTGAAAGGAAATCTTCAAAGAGACAGGGACAGAAATACATACTCGACAAGCAAGTAACTAGCAATTCCCATGGTAAGACAATTAAAACCACATGACTTACACGATTACACTTGCAGTGCCAATTCATACAGCACACAAACACACAAATCAGACAGAGCAAACAAGGAAACCTCCCGAAACATTCTTCCCAACTTCCAAGGTTCAAAGTTCACTGGTTGCACATGTAATAATAATAATAATAATAATAATGTATGGATTTTATACGGCACAATTCTTGGGATCAACTCATTGTGCTAAACACACTCAAACACTCACACTGACATGTGTTCACACGTACACACACACACACACACACACACACATGTGAAAACTGGTTATAAAAAAAAACAACAAAGAATGAAAGGCTGGAAGAGAGAGCCTAAAGGGGGGGGGGGGGGGGGGGGGGGGGCACTGTACCGCTGGTGACCAGGTCAAGGGGTGGAACTGCTGCACCACAGCAGCTTATCCCCCCTCGGCCCCCTCCCTATCTATTTACCTCGTGTGGTACTAGCACCTGCCAACAGATACATTCTGGCTCACACACAGATACATACCAAAGCATAGACACACGCCCCGCCCCTGCACTGACCTGAGTGAGCATCTCCGGGGGATCTTCAAACATGTCCTTCCAGGCGGCTGTGTCCATGTCCTACAGACAACAGCAAACTTGCTCAAACCTTGTGGGTCAGCATCTAACACACATCTCTCTCTCTCTCAACTCCATCCACCTCTCCCTCCCTCCCTTCCTCCCTACTTCCATCCATGTCATTCACATGCCAGAAATCCAGCCTGTAATAACAGTAGCCATCACTGACCGTTTCTTCTTGTTCTGCTGGATTCAGAGCACAAGATCCACTGACGTTTGGCTTTCAAGAAATGATGTGCAGTAATTTGCAAGGGAGGTAATCTAACTTGGAGCTCACTGTCAGTAAGAGTGTGAACCTTGCTTTCATGGGACAGATGCCACCACTGGGACATGCCCAACGCTAATTTTGCACTTTAGTCAGCTTGACAGTTGGGCAACAGACCCTTGGTACGTAGCCAGTCAAAATCCTGATCATTATCTTGACCTGTGCTTCAAACCATTTAGGACATTCAACTGATCAGGCATATAAATTTTGATCTGAATAACAATACTACTAATAAATTAAACGTCTATCTCTCCACATCTAATTAATTGACCCACAAATGGAGAAAAGGTCACTCTATTTGCAATATGAAGATGAGCAATCTTCCCTGTGTTTGTTTGTTTGTTTGTTTTAACCAGAACAGGTCTACAGGGAACACTGTCTTGACATTGTACAACTGCTCACCCTTGTCAAAGGACACCTTACAAGTGGAAATCTTTATTCTTCCTATCCAACCTCCAAGGACGCAGAACTTCCTTTGCTTTCAGAGCACTCTTTCTAAAGATTGTGACCACAAAAACACACAAAAAAGATAATGAAAGTTTAATCAAAACTGAGATTCTGCGAATCAATCTGAAAGTAAGTCAATTAAAAAGTGAGTAGAAGGGCTGGAAATTACCTATTGTACAAAAAGCAAGGGAATCTGTGTGATCAAGCATACTGTGAGATCATCTGATTTCAGACTAATGGCTGACCACGCCTTTTCAAACTGCATGCACTTTCTCAGCCACAGTTTTCAACTTGAGACAGATGACTGGATTTCTCTTTACTTTTCCTGTGCACTAAAAGAGGGGAGAGGAGGGTGGTGGTGATGGACAGCTATTTTTTAGAAAGGACTAGGCTGAGTCTACACAACTGGATGTCAAATATTTTCAAAGATTGTGGAACTCAGTAGCTGTTGAGCTATTTTGTCTTCTGGGCCGTTCTTTCAACACCAAGCAAAAGATGTTACATAATTATCCTAGCATACTAATGATTATGTCATATCACACCAAACATCAAGTAAACTGTTCCCATCACACCAATAATGATGTAAAATGCTCCCATCACACCAATAATGATGTAAAACGCTCCCATCACACCAATAATGATGTAAAATGTCCCATCACACCAATAATGATGTAAAACGCTCCCATCACACCAATAATGATGTAAAACGCTCCCATCACACCAATAATGATGTAAAAATGCTCCCCCGTCACACCAATGATGTAAAAATGCAACACCAGCAATGTAAAACGCTCCCATCACACCAGCAATGATGTAAAATGCTCCATCCCATCACACCAGCAAAGATGTAAAATGCTCCCACCACACAGCAATAATGATGTAAAACGCTCCCACCACACCAGCAATGATGTAAAACGCTCCCACCACACCAGCAATGATGTAAAACACTCCCACCACACCAGCAATGATGTAAAACGCTCCCACCACACCAGCAATGATGTAAAATGCTCTCCACCACACCAGCAATGATGTAAAACGCTCCCACCACACCAGCAATGATGTAAAATGCTCCCATCACACCAGCAATGATGTAAAACGCTCCCATCACACCAGCAATGATGTAAAATGCTCCCATCACAATGATGTAAAATGCTCCCGTCACACCAACAATGATGTAAAATGCTCCCATCACACCAGCAATGATGTAAAATGCTCCCGTCACACCAATAATGATGTCAAACGCTCCCATCACACCAGCAATGATGTAAAATGTTCCCATCACACCAATAATGATGTAAAATGCTCCCATCACACCAATAATGATGTAAAATGCTCCCATCACACTAATAATGATGTAAAAATGCTCCCATCCACACCACTGAGTATGTAACATTGCTCCAGTCACACACAATGATTAGGTAAAATGCTGCCATCTGTCCAATAATTCTGTACATGGTTCCCACCACACTAACAATGATGCTAACATGCTCCCATGATGCCAATAATTGCAAAATGCTCCCGCACATCAATAATTAGATAAAATGTTCCCTTACACACCCATAAAATGCTCTCAAGATACCAACAACTATGTAAAATTCTCCCATCACACAATTACTCTGTAAAATGTTCTCATCACACCTAATGATTATGTAAATGCTCCCAAACACACCAACTTTGCATTATTCTGCATCACATCACACCAATTATGATGTATACTCTCCCATCACACCAATAATTATGTAAAATTCTCTCACTGTACCAATACATATGTAAAATGCCTTCATCACATTCATGATTATGGAAATGCTGCCATGACACAAGCATTTACAAAAAATATTTTACTAATACCAAAAACTATGCAAAATGTTTCCCATCACATCAATAATCATGTAAAATTCCCCCCTCACGCCAGTTATCATGTAAAACGTTCCAATCACACTAATAATGTGTAAAATGCTCTCGTCACACCAATGACTGTTAAAATGCTCTGAACACACCAACACTTATGTAAAAAAACGTTCTCATCACATCAGCAATTATTTCTTTTGACTTTTGTGCTCCCATGGTACTGATGGGCTGAAACAGGTAGAGATCACAAATTTTGAAATAGCACACACACACACACACACACACAGATGATGGGCAAGAAGGTTCAGTACCTGTCCCACAGTGCCCCACCACACTAGATGTCGATGGCGTTGGAAATTTCTGCTCTCTTCACGCCCTTCTTGAAAATGATCATGCCCAGCACTTTGGATGCTGCCGCAGCCACCTGAAGACATGGGACTTGACAGTACTGTGCATTTGTTGACACTTACTGTGCTTTTGTGGACAGTTACTGTGCTTCTGTGGACAGTTACTGTGCTTTTGTTTTTTTAACTGCTGTACTGTCACTGCTTTTTTCCCTTCTGACTTCTATCCTGTTTAATGTATTCATTTTTTACCTTTTGACACACACAAACAGTCTGTACAACTGGCTGTGCAACAGACAAAATGAGAATGGCTTCAGTAGCGGGAAGACCCCTAGACCACGTTGAAGTCCTTGATGGTGTATAAGAACCAGAGTAGAAATGCAGGAGGGTTTTGTACAACCATAAACAACACGGCCATAGTCCAATCTGAAGCTGATCTGAGCTCAGTAAAGATGAAGAAAACTTTGCTCATCAGCGTTCCATCATCTAAATGTGCCACAACTCAGAAAATAATAAATGCTTTCAAACAAAGGACTTCAAAAATGCTGGATGCGACTTTAAGTAAAACATTTTTTGATCAAAGATAACTCCCAAAACTTCTGACTTCCTTCATTACTGATATGGCTGAAACGCTTTGTCCAGATGAATTTTGAAATAGAGCAAAACACTACTGAAAGCATGGGCAAAAGGTTACACAGAGTTTTCCCAGCAGGAAAAAATAAAAAATTGTCAGCCCACTGTGGCAAAGTTGGAGACAACGCCCTTCTTGAACACTGGTGATCAACACTTTGGGAGATGCCGCAGCCCCTGGTTTACTATGGGAATTACATCATGTATTTTGTACCCAGTTCACAGAGCTAACTGTATCTTTAATTCTCCCCAGTTACAGAGCTGCTTTTAATTTTACCCAGTTCACTTTTGTGCTAACTCTATCATTAATTCTACAGTTACTGTGCTTTTGTGGACAGTTACCGTGCTTTTGTTTTTTTTCACTGCTGTATTGTCACTGCTTTTTTTCCCCTTCCGACTTCATCCCTTGTTGTATGTATCATTAATTTTACCCTTTTGACATGCAAAACAATCTTCACAACTGGCTGTGCAACAGACAAAATGATCAATGGCTTCAGTAGCGGGAAGACCCCTAGACCACGTTGAAGTCCTTGATGGTGTATAAGAACCAGAGTAGGATTAATGTAGGAGGGTTTTGTACAACCATAAACAACACGGCCATAGTCCAATCTGAAGCTGATCTGAGCTCAGTAAAGATGACCAGAAGACTTTGCTCATCAGCGCTCCAATCTACATGTGCCACAACTCAGAAAGAGCTAACAGTTTTCAAACAAGAGGGTCTTCAAATGCTGGATGCGACTTTGGAAGTCCATTTTTTGATCAAGATAACTCCCAAAAATCTGACTTCCTTCATTGCTGATATGGCAGCTTTGTCCAGATGAATTTACAGGTCAGCAAAGTACTACTGAAAGCAGTGCAAAAGGATACACAGAGTTTTGGTAGCTGTAAAAACCAAAAAATGTCCTCAGCCCACTGTTGGATTTTATCCATGCAAAGTTGGCGACAACTGCTGTACAGCAGCACTGGTGATCAACAACTAGTGAGATCTGGGACCCTGGTTTACTAAGATAATTATATCATTATTTCTACCCAGTTCACAGAGCTAACTGTATCTTAATTCCTCCCCAGGTCCACAGAGCTAACCCTACCATTAATTTTACCCAGTTCACAGAGCTAACTCTATCATTAATTACTACCCAGTTTACAGAGCTAATTGTATCATTAATACATACCCAGTTTACAGAGCTAACTGTATCATAAATTCTACCCAGTTTACAGAGTTAATTGTATCATTAATTCTACCCAGTTTACAGAGCAAACTGTATCATTAATTCTACCCAGTTCACAGAGCTAACTGTATCATTAATCTACCCTGTTTACAAAGCTATCTGTATCATTATCACCAACAGGGTACCCAGTTATGAACTATCTGTTTCATTTTTCCACCAGTTTACAGAGCTAACATTTTTTCGTCAATTCCATCATTTTACAGAGCTATCTGTGTCATTAATTCTACCAAAACCAGCAGCATCTGTTTCATTAATTCCCACCTGTTTACAGAGCGCGTTAAATCATTAATTCTAATCAGTTCACAGAACTAACTGTTGCATTATTCGACCAAGGCATGGACAAAGCTAACTGTATCATACAAACCTGTTGACAGAGCTACAGACAAATCATTAATTCTTAAACAGACATGGACAAACAGGCTTCATTATTCTAATGCTGAAGACAACAGGGAGAAACAGCTGCTCCCCTTAAACAGACAACCCCAACATGGACAGGCTTAAACAAATGGCAGGCACCAACAGACTGTTTCTGGATGTTACACAGCATGGTGAAACACGAACTTGAAACAGACAGAAAGCCAAAATGTTCTAAATTAAAGAGAAAAAAGACGGCTTCAAAAAGAAAGATACATAAAGCCAAAAAGCAGAATGAGATTACCAGATTTCCATGTGGTATCGTAAACAGAAATCTCAGGTCCAAAAAGATAAACAGCCACATGCTGATACACACAGTGAAAGCACTGGGGAGTGTGATTTCAAAAGTGTAGGAAGCGGATCTTAACAGTTATCTGCCTTGGTATTTGCAGAGGCGCGTGCAGCATTGTTGTGAATGCGTGATCAGCTGTCCAGCCAATGCTGCACCTGAAAAACACACCATGCCATCACTAAACATCATTCTTTACCAGCCATTGATTGCCCCAAGCCCTATCACCTGAAATCACACCTTGCCCCCCCAATCCCTATCAACTTTACACAGGCACACCACCCCATGCCCAATCCCTATCACCTGAAACTACACCATGCCCATCAATCCCTATCACCTGAAAAAAAGGCTTGGTCCCAAGTCCCTATCACCTGGGTCTGGGAACTGGAATGAGAGCTTATCAAAACACACCATGATTCCCTGTAGTGTCACCTATGACTGTACTTTCTTTTTTTTCAATTTTGAACACAACACATCTGAGAGCTAATTCAGACTTTGGTAAGGAATGTAATCAAGACCAGCAGCAGCAGAATCACTATAGGTCTGTTGAACTCGCGTTAGATAATCAACTGAAAAGGTCAGAACATAATTTTCACTATTGTCCGAGGCATGGACAAATAGAAAAATCTACAAAAACATCTTGTCTGCGATACAGACAAAGACAAACAGGCTTAAACAGACATGGACAAACAGGCTTAAAACAGACATGGACAAACAGGCTTAAACAGATAAAACAGGCTTAAACAGACAAAGACAAACAGGCTTAAACAGACATGGACAAACAGGCTTAAACAGACATGGACAAACAGGCTTAAACAGACATGGACAAACAGAAAAGGAGGCGCTTATCAACAGAGAGAGAAAAGAAAGAAACAGGGAAAAAGCAGAAAAAAAAAATACATACACAAAAGAAAGATACATAAAGCCAAATGAACAAGCAGAAAAAGACATACACAGACTAGAAAGATAGAGACACAGACAAACAGAAATCAATACAGGCATGAAGCAGTAAACTCAGAAAGATACACACATGAACAAGCACGGGAGGAGTGTTTATGGGAGTGCAGGAAGCAGAACCTACCAGTTATCTGCCTTGTCTCCAGCCAGGCGTGTGCAGTGTATGCGTGACTGTTGTCCCGCCCCAATGCCTATCACCTGAAAACACACCATGCCCATCACTAAACATCATTCATGGTAATACCATGCCCAACACTATACATAGCCCCAATCCCTATCACCTGAAAACACACACCATGCCCCGCCCCAATCCCTGTCACCTGAAAACACACCATGCCCCACCCCAATGCCTATCACCTGAAAACACACCATGCCCCGCCCCAATCCCTATCACCTGAAAACACACCCATGTCCATCACTATACATCATTCATGGTAAACCATGCCAACCATATACATAGCCCCCAATCCCTATCACCTGAAAACACACCCTGCCCCGCCCCAATCCCTATCACCTGAAAACACACCATGCCCCCGCCCCAATCCCTGTCACCTGAAAACACACCCTGCCCCCGCCCCAATCCTATCACCTGAAAACACACCATGCCCATCAATCCCCTATCACCTGAAAACACACCATGCCCCACCCCCATCCCTATCACCTGAAAAAACACCATGCCCCGCCCCAATCCCTATCACCTGAAAACACATCATGCCCCACCCCAATCCCTGTCACCTGAAAACACACCATGCCCCACCCCAATCCCTATCACCTGAAAACACACACCATGCCCCGCTCCAATCCCTATCACCTGAAAAACACACATGCCCCACACCAATGCCTATCACCTGAAAACACACCATGCCCCGCCCCAATTCCTATCACCTGAAAACACCATGCCCCACCCCAATCCCTACCACCTGAAAACACACCATGCCCCGCCCCAATCCCTGTCACACTGAAAACACACCATGCCCCATCACTACACATAATTCATGGTAATATCATGCCCAACACTATACATAATTCATGGTAATATCATGCCAACACTATACATAATTCATGGTAATATCATGGCCATCACTATACATAATTCATGGTAATATCATGGCCATCACTATACACAATTCATGGTAATATCATGGCCATCACTATACATAATTCATAGTAATATCATGGCCATCACTATACATAATTCATGGTAATACCATGGCAGCCATCACTATACATATTTCAAGATAATACTATGGCCATCACTATACATAATTCATGGTAACAGAGCTGACAACAGTGCTGATGACAAGTACTGCCTTGCTCCAGTCCATGTCACCCATAAAATACATTGGTCAAAACTCCTGTCACCCAATTATGCCACTGTCAACACTGTCAACAGTTGTAATATGGTCCATTGCTGATAGCCGATTCCCTGCACCAATCCCAAACAATTGTAAAGACAGTGATCATAGCTATCATCATCCATAACAGATATGATTACACATTTGATGATGACTATCTATCATCATCCATAACAGATATGATTACAAACATTTGATGATGATGATTACTGTCATGGGTATTACAACTATAGTCAAAGACAACAGAATGATACTGGTAACAATCTGAATGAAGGAACGGCTGCCACTACAGACCCGACCCCAAACATCCTAAAGGAAGAAGAAGGAAACAGCTGCCACTACAGACCCGGCACCAAACATCCTAAAGGTAGAAGAAGAAGAAACGGGCTGCCACTACAGACCCGACCCCAAACATCCTAAAGGTAGAAGAAGGAAACGGCTGCCACTACAGACCCGACCCCAAACATCCTAAAGGTAGAAGAAACAGGAACACACGGCTGCCACTACAGACCTGACGCCAAACACATCTAAGGTAGAAGAAGGAAACGGCTGCCACTACAGACCCGACCCAAACATCCTAAGGGTGGAAGAAGGAAACAGCTGCCACTACAGCCTGATTGCTTGTGGTAAGCACATACAGGCATATCCAGTGTCAAACATGCCATACCTGTCCATTCTAAAGGTAGCAGAATCGAGTTGGACTGCCAATTTCAGTGTCAAACATGAAGGAACATTCTTGGCGTAGCAGACCGAGTTGGACTGAGTGTATTTCAGTGTCAAACAGGCTATGAGTCCATTCTTGGCGTAGCAGACCGAGTTGGACTGAGTGTATTTCAGACCAAACATGCTTACCTGTCAGTCATCCTAAAGATATTCAGGGATGAGCACTACAGACCACCTGCCAATTCATCTCAACACAAACATCATGGCTGCCATGGGTGGAAGACAGGAAACAGAGTTGGACATTTTTGCATGGTGGGATCTGTCACCACAAACATAGACATTTTCCAACATGGTGTGGGATCTGTCAACACACTATAGGACATTTTCCCATGGTAGGATCTGTCAACACAAACATACGACATTTTGCCATGGGTGGGATCTGTCAACACAAAAACAGGAATTTTCCCATGGGCTGTCAACACTACATAGACGTTTTCCCATAGGTGGGATCTGTCAACACAAACATAGGACGTTTCCCATAGGTGGGATCACTGTCAGACACAAACACAGGACAAACCTAAAGGGGTGGGATCTGTCAACACAAACCACTACAGACCGTGATTGTTTGCCATAGGTGGGATCTGTCAACACAAACACATCCGTAAATGGGTGGAATCTGGAAAAACACTGCAAACAGATGGACCTGACGGCATGCTTGGGTGAGACTAGGCATTGGTGGCCTTTTCAGTGTCAAACATGCTTACCTGTCCATAGGTTGGCGTTGCAGACCTAGAGTTGGACTGAGTGCATTTCAGTGTCAAACATGCTTACCTGTCCATTCTTGGCGTAGCAGACCGAGTTGGACTGAGTGTATTTCAGTGTGATGGAGGCCAGGATCAGGTCACGTTTTTGCCATGGGTGGGATCTGTCAACACCAACATAGGACGTTTTCCCATGGGTGGGATCTGTCAACATAAATATAGGACATTTTGCCATGGGTGGGATCTGTCAACACAAACCATTGCCATGGGGGGGGATCTGTCAACACAAACATTTGGACATTCTGCCATGGGGAGGATCTGTCAAACACAAACACAGGACGTTTTGCCATGGGTGGGATCTGTCAACACAAAGATAGGACGTTTGCCATGGTGGGATCTGTCAACACAAAGATAGGACGTTTTGGCAACACATGTGACCATGGAAATTGGATCTGTCAACCACGAAGATTTGACTGGCAACACACAAAAAATGCATGGGTGGGATCTGTCAACACAAACATAAGACGTTTTGCTATGGGTGGGATTTGTCAACACAAACATTGCCATGGGTGGGATCTGTCAATACAAACATAAGACGCTTGCCATGGGTGGAAGATCTGTCAACACAAACATAGGACATTTGCTGCCATGGGTGGGATCTGTCAACACACGAACATAGGACATTTTGCCATGGTGGGATCTGTCAACACTAACAAAACCAGGACGATTTGCCATGGGTGGGATTTGTCAACACAAACATAGGTCACGGTTTTTCCATGGGGGGGATCTGTCTACACAAACATAGGATGTTTTGCCATGGGGGGATCTGTCAACACAAACACAGGACGTTTGGCCATGGGTGGGATCTGTCAACACAAACATGGACATATTTCCATGGGTGGGATCTGTCAACATAAACATAGGTCACGTTTTGCCATGGGGGGGATCTGTTCAACACAAACATAGGTCACGTTTGCTGCATGGGTGGGATCTGTCAACACAAACATTGGACATATTTCCATGGGGGGGATCTGTCAACACAAACATAGGTCATCTGTTTTGCCATGGGTGGGATCTGTCAACACAAACATAGGTCACGTTTTGCCATGGGGGGATCTGTCAACACAAACATAGGTTAAGTTTTGCCATGGGTGGGTGGGATCTGTCAAAAACAAACATAGGTCACGTTTTGCCATGGGTGGGATCTGTCAACACAAACATGTGGACATTTCCATGGGTGGGATCTGTCAACACAAACATAGGACGCTGATGGAATGTACGGCTTGCACATTCCATGAAACTGCAAGAAATCTGTCATTTTTAACTTTCTTAATTTTATCCTCCCACGGCCAAAAATCGGACATCCATGCGGCTTCATCTGAATGTGTGTGCCACAATGCTGCTTGTCACTTAGGCCAGTTATGTCCTTTTCCATCGTGCATTAAAGCTCTGGCCTTTACATGCCCATGGTGAATCAAGCTTCCTGCTTTTTGGTGTAGATTAAGCCAATGACAGAATGATGCTCATGACATTCTGTCACCACACAGCCAGGCACCCTGTGTGCTGAAATTGTATGAATCTGTTAAAAAACCACAAAGATTTGACTGGCAACACGTGAATGTGTGCGCTGAAATTGTATGAATCTGTTCAAAAACCATGAAGATTTGACTGGCAACACATGTGAATGTGTGTGCTGAAATTGTATGAATCTGTTCAAAAACCACGAAGATTTGATTGGCAACACATGTGAATGTGTACACTGAAATAGTATGAATCTGTTCAAAAACCACGAAGATTTGATTGGCAACACATGTGAAGACTGTGCTGGCAACACATGAATCTGGACTGGCAACACACATGTGAGACTGGACTGGCAACACATGTGAAGTGTGTGTGCTGAACTGGCACACATGTGTTCAAGACCACGAAGATTTGACTGGCAACACATGTGAATGTGAAGACTGGAATTGTGGCAACACATGTGAAGATTTGACTGGCAACACATGTGAATGTGTGTGCTGAAACAGTAGGTACATTTTCAAAGTACCAGGAAGATTTTCATGGAAACATATTCTGGCAACACCTTCATTCACCATCAAACACATGATTCATGGAAGGATCCGAGTCACAGTACACAAATCTTACCATCCAACGCCACATCCATGACACGTTCTGAACCAAGTTCAGGAACACTGCTAGCAACACGCACGCACTGCCAGACACAGGTACACACTCACCTCCTTGTTGTTCGTGACCACATTCTGCAGCAGATCATTATCCATGACAGCATCGTTTCGTCGCTGTTGCATCTGCAGACCAAAGATCGTCCTGGTCTCCATCAACGGGGGGTTCATAACCAGCGTCCATCTGCAACCATCACCACTCCTCAATATCACATCTGCATGCCACCATTACTCCTCAATACAACGAAGATCTGCAACCATCACCACTCCTCAATATAACATCTGCATGCCACCATTACTCCTCAAAATCACATCTGCATACCACCATTACTTCCTCAGTATGACATCTGCATGCCACCATTACTTCTCAGTATAACAACTGCAAGCCACCATTACTTCTGAATATGACATCTGCATGCCACCATTACTCCTCAATGACATCTGCATGCCACCATTACTGTTCAATATGACATCTGCATGCCACCTTACTCCTCAATGACATCTCCATGCCACCGTTATGACTCCTCAATATGACATCTGCATGCCACCAACATCCCTCAATATGACATCAGCATGCCGCCATTACTCCTCAAAAATGACATCAGCATGCCGCCATTACTCCTCAATATGACATCGGCATGCACCTACACTCCCCAATATGACATCACATGCATGTCACCTACACTCCTTAATATGAGATCTGCATGCCACCACCACTCCTCAATGACATCTGCATTCCACCAGTATTTCTCAATATGACATCACAACATTTCCCCATGACACTGCAAAAGTTCCTAGCGTTTCCCACCTATTCCTGCTGTAATCTTATCCTCAAACAGGGTAGATATGAAGGATTGAAATGTTCCCGGTACATGTAATGAATCCGACACCAAACAGTATCGCATATAATGCAAACAGTATCGCATACCATAATGTTCCCAGTCAATGCAACCAATCTGACTCCAAACGATATCACTTACCATACCACCACAGTCCTGATTCAACTGTCTCCGTGCACTGTTTAACACTGGGCTGGATTCTTTGTCTTCAAATCAAATAATCAAACCATTCTTGGTAGGACGTTCTTTTCTTTCTGATCTGCCTCCACGAGGCTAGGTGTGGAATAATATGGAAGGCAGACAAATTTTCTACCTGCCCTGAAGCAAAACCACTATCCGATCAATCCCCAACAATTAAGAATTCTATGAAGCACAAAATGACAAGTAAACAGAAGAAGAAACATGCAAACAACGCAAACACACACACTGAAAAGTCTCTCTCACAGCCCATCCATTTACAACCATCTCTGCAATTTTGACAGTGAGTATCCCAAGCTAGACAAGCCAAGTGCTTAATTTTCAACGGCCAGTCCCTTCTGACTAGGCCAATCGCTTGGCATGATACATTATGATGTCAATGTCATAAACTGTCATTTGAAATGACAGTCTCAGGAAGCAAAGCATCCAGCTGTTGCAATCATTATCCATATTGGCAAAACAATGCTTAACGTTGTTTCTTCACCTTAGATACTTGAAAAAGAATGCTCTTGCCCAGAGCACAGGTCACAGTATTGCCCACACGCTCTACACAAGTGACTGCCTGCCCCTGGCAGTCAGGTCGTACATACACAAGCTTCATGCAGACTTCCTAATGAAAAAAATGTTCAATTTACTTCTAAGGATTTTTTGAAGAACTTCTGATATAAAATGCAAGGACTGTAATGTAGAAAATATAAAGGCTTTTCTGCTTTTTTGTCGTAGAAAACATAGGCTTCATACACCCTTCAGTTACTCTGTAATGTAGAAAACACAGGTTTCATACACCCTTCAGTTACTCTGTAATGTAGAAAACATAGGCTTCATACACCCTTCAGTTACTCTGTAATGTAGAAAATACAGGCTTCATACACCCTTCAGTTACTCTGTAATGTAGAAAATACAGGCTTCGTTCGTACACCCTTCAGTTACTCTGTAATGTAGAAAAAACATAGGCTGCTTCATACACCGTTCAGTTACTCCCCCAGGCTTCATACACCCTTCAGTTACTCCATACGGTCAGTCCACCACCAGAATCCAGTCAGTAGCAGATGATCGGAAAGTGCAAACTTTTGGTTGATGCAAAATTAATTCAAAATGTTTTTAAAAAATCTCTTTGACCAAATTCTATGACTTTCTCACCAAGATAAAAGTTTGTTCCATATTAAAATCTTAATGTTTAAGTACTTTCCAGCACTCTAAGCTATTTACAAGCACTACAGTCCAGATTTCATGGACTTTCCAGACTTAAACAAAGGAATTCTACAAACGCAAGGATAGGATGTCTGGGGCTTGTATAACTCTCGTGTAAACTGTGTTGGGAAAAAGAGAGACCTGTCAGAGAGGGATGATGTTGCTACCAACTGTCAGAGGGATGATGTTGCTACCAACTGTCAGAGGGATGATGTTGCTACCAACTGTCAGAGGGATGATGTTGCTACCTACCTGTCAGAGGGATGAAGTTGCTACCTACCTGACAGAGGGATGATGTTGCTACCTACCTGTCAGAGGGATGATGTTGCTACCTACCTGTCAGAGGGATGATGTTGCTACCAACTGTCAGAGGGATGAAGTTGCTACCTACCTGTCAGAGGGATGATGTTGCTACCAACTGTCAGAGGGATGATGCATTGCTACCAACTGTCAGAGGGATGATGATGTTGCTACCTACCTGTCAGAGGGATGATGTTGCTACCAACTGTCAGAGGGATGAAGTTGCTACCTACCTGTCAGAGGGATGATGTTGCTACCAACTGTCAGAAGGATGATGTTGCTACCTACTGTCAGAGGGATGAAGTTGCTACCTACCTGTCAGAGGGATGATGTTGCTACCAACTGTCAGAGGGATGAAGTTGCTACCTACCTGTCAGAGGGATGATGTTGCTACCAACTGTCAGAGGGATGAAGTTGCTACCTACCTGTCAGAGGGATGAAGTTGCTACCTACCTGTCAGAGGGATAATGTTGCTACCAACTGTCAGAGGGATGAAGTTGCTACCTACCTGTCAGAGGGATGAAGTTGCTACCTACCTGTCAGAGGGATGAAGTTGCTACCTACCTGTCAGAGGGATAATGTTGCTACCAACTGTCAGAGGGATGATGTTGCTACCTACCTGTCAGAGGGATGTTTTTGCTACCTACTGTCAGAGGGATGATGTTGCTACCAACTGTCAGAGGGATGATGTTGCTACCAACTGTCAGAGGGATGAAGTTTCTACCTACCTGTCAGAGGATGAAGTTGCTACCTACCTGTCAGAGGGATGATGTTGCTACCAACTGTTAGAGGGATGATGTTGCTACCTACCTGTCAGAGGGATGATGTTGCTACCTACCTGTCAGAGGGATGATGTTTGCTACCAACTGTCAGAGGGATGATGTTGCTACCTACCTGTCAGAGGGATAATGTTGCTACCAACTGTCAGAGGGATGATGTTGCTACCTACCTGTCAGAGGGATGATGTTGCTACCTACTGTCAGAGGGATGATGTTGCTACCAACTGTCAGAGGGATGATGTTGCTACCAACTGTCAGAGGGATGATGTTGCTACCTACCTGTCAGAGGGATGATGTTGCTACCAACTGTCAGAGGGATGAAGTTGCTACCTACCTGTCAGAGGGATGATGTTGCTACCCTACCTGTCAGAGGGATGATGTTGCTACCTACCTGACAGAGGGATGATGTTGCTACCTACCTGACAGAGGGATGATGTTGCTACCAACTGTCAGAAGGATGATGTTGCTACCAACTGTCAGAGGGATGATGTTGCTACCTACCTGCAGAACGCAGTACCCTCCATTCTTCTTTTTCTTCAGGATGTCAAAAGCCTCAGGGTCATAACCTGGAGCCACAATGCCATCAGACACCTGCAACAGTTGACACAGCCAACTGTCACTATCAAATGAACTCAGATCATAGCCTGAAGTTATGATGACAATCAACACACATACCAAGCTGTCACTGTTGATTAAATTATGGTCATAACATGAAGATATAATGACAAAACAAACACCACAATCACTGTTAAACGAATCCACATCACAGTTTGACGCTATGCTTATGATAATGCCCAAACTAAACTAAAACTGTCAAAGGAATTTAGACTGAACTTGAGCCTATGATGATAGTAGACAAACCCACACAAAATTGGCGCTGTCGAATGAAAGGTTTAAAAAAAAACTATAGCCATGATGGTAATAGACACATCCCACACACACACACAGAGCTAGCACACACTGAGGAGCATGTCCACAAAGCATCCCAGAATGTTATGTCACACAGAACAAAGAACTGGTCTGTGAAAATCATAAACAGCTCACTGCTGATGTTTTTTTTTGTATATGTATCCAACAGAATAAGAATTGGTTCATTTATGTTTTGTACATATATCCAATCAGCCATGAAAATGTTCAATAAAAAAAGACACACAACAGACAGAATGCAACAATGACATCCCAAAATGCAATACTGCAGTTATGACATCCTGGATTTCCTCCCACGCACCTCTCTAGAAATGATCTTGGCGGTCGTCCCGTCACAAACGTCGGATAGAGCGATGAAATCACCAAATGATGACATTCTGTCAGCACCTGGCAAAGACATCCAGAGAATCCTGAACTACTATGTGGGGTCCACTTCTCAGTGACAGAGGACACATACAGACCTGTGCCCTGTACATGTAAAATCCAATGCACAACACAAAAACATATCAAGCAGAACTAACTTGTAAATTGTTGATGTTTTATTTGCATTCAGGTATCTCACAAATTCATTTTTTCAAACAAATAATATTACATCAATTGTTAACATCTTGAAAACACATGAAATGTTTATGCTCTTTCAGGGCTCACATGCCTGTGTGAGATGAAATTGATGTCTTCTTCTTTTGGGTCAGTTCACACTGAAAATATCCTGTAATTTCCCTGACTTTTCCCTTAGTTTTTCTTTTCCATGACTTCTCTGTGACAGGAGAATGTTCTTAAGAGGTTCCACAACTTTTCCTGTTTTCCTTAACCAGTTAATATCCTGGGTCTTCCCTGTTATAACATGAACACTTCTTTTTGCTGTTTACATCTGAAAAAATATATGCATCAACACCACTCTCCACATCTTTGGAAGTATAAACACAGACACACATCTTTTACCATTGTACCAAGTATAAACATAAATACCTCTTTCTCAATTTGTCAAATATAAAGGTCAGCACCTCTCTTCGACTTTTAACGAGTATAAACACCAACACCAATCTTACCTCGAGCCCTTGCGTAAGCAATAGCCAGGGGAGATAAATTGGGAGGTCGTCCACCTGACAGAGTTTCATCTCTCCCTCTGACAATGGATTCCCTACTGCCGCCCCTGTTTTAGTACACACACACACAGACACACACACACACGCACAGATATATCAAGATATGCATGAATGAACACATGCATGCACATAAACACATACCTATGAAGATGAGCACCTACACGATTATTTTGTAGATAATTATTAAACATCCAAAATCAGTATCTTTTTTCAATACTGTTGCAAGATATAACATCCAACTCCCATACATATACTCACACTCCCCATCCCCTACCCATTCCCACTCCTCCATATACAAACATAGACCAACAAGACTGACATGCTGAAAAGAACTGGTAACAAGCAGTGAGGTTTTACTCTTATACACACACACACACACACACACACCACACACACACGGAGACCACACACACACACACACACACACACACACACACACACACACACACACACACACACACACACACCACACAACACACACACACACACACACACACACACACACACACACACACACACACACACACACACACACACACACACTCCACACACACCACACACACACACACACCCGCACACACACACACACACACAAGCACACCGCACACAGACACACACACACACACACCACACACACACACACACACACACGTCACACAGATTGATGAAGCCACACACCACACACCACACTGCAAGCACACAACCGGCATTGTCTGACATGCTTGAAGGAAGCGGTGCAGGCAGAGAGGTGGCCTGCTGAAGTTCCATCACTAGCTGCCAGGCGTTCAGGGCTTCGCAGAGGTTGATGAAGCCCGGTGACCCATTTTTCACTGCAAGCACACAACGCCATTGTCTTCAACGTTCAGCCATTGTCTTCAGAGTTCAGCCATTGTCTTCAATGCACAGCCATTGTCTTCAGAGTTCAGCCATTGTCTTCAAGTTCAGCCAGTGATCAGGTTACTACTGCCTGGTCATGAATCCACATCATATACTGCGACACTGATACCATAGTACCACATCACATACTATGACACCAATACCACAGTACCACATCATACACTGTGACACAACACCATAGTACCACATCATCATATATTGCGACACTAATGCCATAGTACATCATATACTGTGACACTAGAGCCGTAGAAAGCACGTCATATAGTGTGACATTAATCCCATGGAAACCAAATCATAAACCATGACAACTAATACCACAGAAACTGCATTATATATTGTGACACTAATACCACAGAAATCACATCATATAAGATCACCCCTTACTAAATGTGTAAGATCATGCCCTTACTAAATTATAATCAAAATGTTTCTAAAACATTTCTTTGATTCTGATCAATCAAATCTTCAGAGGCTGCACTGTACTGTCTCTTCGTTCTTTAGTCCTGTTTTCATTCATGAATTCAACTGCCATTAGTTGATTTTACGGAAGAAAGATTTTTAATGAAGTTTCTGGTATGCTTTTAGAGATGTGTGAAAGGTTGGGTTTTTTTGTGTTTTTTTTCTTGTTGATCACTTGTGAGTTGATTTTAACGTGGTGACAGCCCTGATAATGGCCCTTTGCAGTTGGCTGGGCTATAAGCAGCATTAGCTTACCTTAACTGGCATTAGATCTGAGTGTACCTTGAGTGTCTACTGTTGTGCGCCATCAACCAATGAAGATGCACACATAGACACATGCATGCACACACACATGCAGTGTCTCCTCTGGCAGGTTGCCTGATGATGACCAGACACAGCTTTCTCCCTGTGGGCAGGACACGATGATTGCGGCTGTGGCTGTGCTGCATAGGAGTACTGCAGCAGCACCTCCAAAGGGACTGCAAGACCAGCCCTTCAAAAAACTGTATACATGCAACTACCTATACAAGCACCTCCATCTTTCTTTCTGCACTCCCCTTGCCCATCCTCCTCTCCCCCCCCCACAGCCAGCCCCAGGGCACTGCACCTGTGAGAGGCAGGTGAGGGAGGGGGAGAAGAGCTGGGCGGGTTTCTGGTGTGGGTTCATTCCATAGCGCAGCGTCAGCTGAGCAGACCCTGCTCCGTATTCCTTCCGGAAGTAGTCTGATATGGCGGCATCATATTCCGCCGTGTGGGTGAAGGCCTGCACACACGATGTCAGGATCATAACAAAACAGACACACAAAGCTTTACATTTGTTTAGGTGAGTGGTTATTACGACTGTGTTATTCAGTTAGTGGCTATGCATATAAGACCATGACAATGAAACTGAAACAGACATCAATATGCTTCACTACAAAAGATCATGTATTAAATCGCATTGTAGTCGGCTGTCCTAGTCAATTTCGGCACTCAGATCACCACCATCATTTCAAGTTCAAATACATGTACAAGTTTACGAACTTTTTAACAGAAATCGTCCCAAAGGGCTCCATTGTCTTCTCTCATGTCAGTATACTACGTATCCCTGTAAATATAAGGACAACAGAAAAATCGATACACCTACACCAATGCTATGCTGCACCAAAATTTCAATATACATGAATCCTCTAGCAACAAATCAGTGTGCCATCAACATGTTTTGTTCTGTTTTAATTTCACCATGTTCAGTATTTCAGTTTCCTTTTTACCACTGCAGCGTACCTTGAAATCAAACAGTGACAGAGCTACCATCCGTTGAAGATACCATCTCCATGGAAAACTTTGAAAAAAAGAATTGTGTGTTTATTTTTTCTAGATCACTGGGTCACGTTTACAGTATTTTGCCCACTCACGACCTTGACACATGATATCATTTTGCGTTCAACAGGGCAGACAAAATGGCGACTACCCGCTTTTGAGAAGACATTAACCAGATTTTGAACTCTCAGAGAGTCAAATAACAAACCAAAACGGTGACCAGCATTCCGCTGCTACATTTTTTTTTTGTCTTATTCCCTGATTTTCATTTATATACTTATCTATTTTTTTGCTGATACATTTCCTTCTAATCGGCTCTTACTACCATATTTTGATAACCCTGAATTCATGGTGAAGTAGAACCCCTGCATAATTTGAAGGTGAAAACCAACCATGATATGACGATATATTGCAGTGGCTTCATGCAGACAGACACTGCCGTGACTTTATGCTGACATTCTGCCAGGGAGTGACAGTGACACACTACCTTGAGAGCCAGGTCTTTGCGAGTGTCCAGGGCCGTGTCCTTCTCCGGGCTGGCCTGCATTTCGGCCACCACTCTGTCACATGATGGTCAACACGTCAACAACCTTCTTCATAATCCTCACATGATGGTCAACAACCTTCTTCATATTCCTCACACAACATGTCAACAACCTTTCATATTCCTCACATGATGGTCAACACGTCAACAACCTTCTTCATATTCCTCACATGATGGTCAACAACCTTCTTCATATTCCTCACATGATGGTCAACACGTCAACAACCTTCTTCATATTCCTCACATGATGGTCAACACGTCAACAACCTTCTTCATATTCCTCGCATGATGGTCAACACGTCAACAACCTTCATTCATATCCTCACATGATGGTCAACACGTCAACAACCTTCTTCATATTCCTCACATGATGGTCAACACGTCAACAACCTTCTTCATATTCTTCACATGATGGTCAACACGTCAACAACCTCCTTCATATTCCTCGCATGATGGTCAACACGTCAACAACCTGCTTCATATTCCTCGCATGATGGTCAACACGTCAACAACCTTCTTCATATTCCTCATATGATGGTCAACACACGTCAACAACCTTCTTCATATTCCTCACATGATGGACAACATGTCAACAACCTCCTTCATATTCCTGTCACCTCTGTCATATGACTGACAAAACGTCAACGTTTTCATCTCTCATCACTGAATCATCACCCAAATCTTCACGGTCTTCATCACTGTAACAGCTAATCACAAAACTAATGACCTACTTTGAAGGTCAGGAAAGTCAGCAGTATTCAGGTTGACATAGTCAGTAATTATGAAATCACCAAGTCCATAATATGAAACCACAAAAGTCACCCAGTAATTAAACATGAATCACCAGGAATTTTGAAAGTCACAAAAGCTTTAAGAAACATCAGGGTGATAGCAGTTTTCAGAGTTACCAGTCCCTCAGTGCCACCAAGCACTCACTCTTCACACTGCACCCAGAGGAAAATGAAAATGCACCAGAACGAAAAGTGCAATGACCTCCTATACTCAAAATCACACACCTGCCATAGTGCTTAGGATTAAGTATCTGTCATAATCCTGATAATCATGCACGTGTTGTTCTCTTTATGATATCACATCTGTCAGTACTCCATGATTATGAATCACACACATGTGACAATTCTGAGGACTACATATGTGACAATTCTGTGTATCATACACCTGTAATAACACAGTGGATCGCACTCATCATAATCCTCTGGATCACTCAACTGTCACTACCTGTGAATAACATCCCTGTCCAAATCCTCAGAACCACACACACACACACTTGTCATAATCTGTGAAATCAAACATCTCTCAAAATTCTGTGGACAACACACGCACCTGCCTTAACCTTGACGATTCCACACTTGTCATGATCTTATAGATCACACACCTTTGACAATCCTGTGGATCACTCGTTTTCAGAAGATTCTGTGGCTCATACACCTGTCCTACTCCTGGGTATTATATACCTGTCACAATCTTGTGGATCACACACCTGTCAGAATTATCACACACCTGTCATAATCATGATCTTGAGGATTACACACCTGTCATAATCCAGAGGACTACATACCTGTCCTAATCCTGAGGACTACATACCTGTCCTAATCCTGAGGACTACATATCTGTCCTAATCCTGAGGACTACATACCTGTCCTAATCCTGAGGACTACATACCTGTCACAATCCTGAGGACTACATACCTGTCACAATCCTGAGAATTACACACCTGTCACAATCCTGAGGATTACACACCTGCCATAATCCTGAGGACTACACACCTGTCATAATCCTGTGGATCACAGACAACGGTGACACGGGCATGGTTCTTGGCAGCAGCTCTCAGTAATGTCACCCCACCTGATCACACACACACACACACACACACACACACACACACAGAGGAAACGTACCAGCAGACACTTTTTTTTTTTTCAAAAGAAGCTTGTTTCCTGCAACATCTGTCTATCTATCACTATTCTCACACTGAAAAACTGGAGTAAAAACAAGGTGTTGGTCATTCACCATCACTGCGACAAAAGTAGCCAACCATTCACTGTTAGTTACATCACTCTGACCAAAGCAGCCAACCATTCACCGTCACTCACCATCACTCTGACCAAAGCAGCCGACCATTCACCGTCACTCACCATCACCCTGACCAAAGCAGCCGACCATTCACCGTCACTCACCATCACCCCTGACCAAAGCAGCCGACCATTCACCGTCACTCACCATCACCCTGACCAAAGCAGCCGACCATTCACCGTCACTCACCATCACCCTGACCAAAGCAGCCGACCATTCACCGTCACTCACCATCACCCTGACCAAAGCAGCCGCCGACCATTCACCGTCACTCACCATCACCCTGACCAAAGCAGCCGACCATTCACCGTCACTCACCATCACCCTGACCAAAGCAGCCGACCATTCACCGTCACTCACCATCACCCTGACCAAAGCAGCCGACCATTCACCGTCACTCACCATCACCCTGACCAAAGCAGCCGACCATTCACCGTCACTCACCATCACCCTGACCAAAGCAGCCGACCATTCACCGTCACTCACCATCACCCTGACCAAAGCAGCCGACCATTCACCGTCACTCACCATCACCCTGACCAAAGCAGCCGACCATTCACCGTCACTCACCATCACCCTGACCAAAGCAGCCGACCATTCACCGTCACTCACCATCACCCTGACCAAAGCAGCCGACCATTCACCGTCACTCACCATCACCCTGACCAAAGCAGCCGACCATTCACCGTCACTCACCATCACCCTGACCAAAGCAGCCGACCATTCACCGTCACTCACCATCACCCTGACCAAAGCAGCCGACCATTCACCGTCACTCACCATCACCCTGACCAAAGCAGCCGACCATTCACCGTCACTCACCATCACCCTGACCAAAGCAGCCGACCATTCACCGTCACTCACCATCACCCTGACCAAAGCAGCCGACCATTCACCGTCACTCACCATCCCCCTGACCAAAGCAGCCGACCATTCACCGTCACTCACCATCCCTCTGACCAAAGCAGCCGACCATTCACCGTCACTCACCATCCCTCTGACCAAAGCAGCCGACCATTCACCGTCACTCACCATCCCTCTGACCAAAGCAGCCGACCATTCACCGTCACTCACCATCACCCTGACCAAAGCAGCCGACCATTCACCGTCACTCACCATCACCCTGACCAAAGCAGCCGACCATTCACCGTCACTCACCATCACCCTGACCAAAGCAGCCGACCATTCACCGTCACTCACCATCACCCTGACCAAAGCAGCCGACCATTCACCGTCACTCACCATCACCCTGACCAAAGCAGCCGACCATTCACCGTCACTCACACCATCACCCTGACCAAAGCAGCAGCCGACCATTCACCGTCACACTCACCATCACCCTGACCAAAGCAGCCGACCATTCACCGTCACTCACCATCACCCTGACCAAAGCAGCCGACCATTCACCGTCACTCACCATCACCCTGACCAAAGCAGCCGACCATTCACCGTCACTCACCATCACCCTGACCAAAGCAGCCGACCATTCACCGTCACTCACCATCACCCTGACCAAAGCAGCCGACCATTCACCGTCACTCACCATCACCCTGACCAAAGCAGCCGACCATTCACCGTCACTCACCATCACCCTGACCAAAGCAGCCGACCCATTCACCGTCACTCACCATCACCCTGACCAAAGCAGCCGACCATTCACCGTCACTCACCATCACCCTGACCAAAGCAGCCGACCATTCACCGTCACTCACCATCACCCTGACCAAAGCAGCCGACCATTCACCGTCACTCACCATCACCCTGACCAAAGCAGCCGACCATTCACCGTCACTCACCATCACCCTGACCAAAGCAGCCGACCATTCACCGTCACTCACCATCACCCTGACCAAAGCAGCCGACCATTCACCGTCACTCACACCATCACCCTGACCAAAGCAGCCGACCATTCACCGTCACTCACCATCACCCTGACCAAAGCAGCCGACCATTCACCGTCACTCACCATCACCCTGACCAAAGCAGCCGACCATTCACCGTCACTCACCATCACCCTGACCAAAGCAGCCGACCATTCACCGTCACTCACCATCACCCTGACCAAGCAGCCGACCATTCACCGTCACTCACCATCACCCTGACCAAAGCAGCCGACCATTCACCGTCACTCACCATCACCCTGACCAAAGCAGCCGACCATTCACCGTCACTCTCACCATCACCCTGACCAAAGCAGCCGACCATTCACCGTCACTCACCATCACCCTGACCAAAGCAGCCGACCATTCACCGTCACTCACCATCACCCACCCTGACCAAGCAGCCGACCATTCACCGTCACTCACCATCACCCTGACCAAAGCAGCCGACCATTCACCGTCACTCACTCACCATCACCCTGACCAAAGCAGCCGACCATTCACCGTCACTTACCATCCACCCTGACCCAAAGCAGCCGACCATTCACCATCATTTACCATCACTCTGACTGACCAAAGCAGCCGACCATTCACCGTCACTCACCCATCACCCTGACCAAAGCAGCCGACCATTCACCGTCACACTCACCATCACCCTGACCAAAGCAGCCGACCATTCAGCGTCACTCACCATCACCCTGACCAAAGCAGCCGACCATTCAGCGTCACTCACCACTCACTCTGACCAAGCAGCCGGCCATTCACCGTCATTTACCATCACTCTGACCAAAGCAGCCGGCCATTCACCGTCATTTACCATCACTCTGACCAAAGCAGCCAGCCATTCACCGTCACTCACCATCACTCTGACCAAAGCAGCCAACCATTCACTGTTAGTTACATCACTCTGACCAAAGCAGCCAACCATTCACTGTTAGTTACATCACTCTGACCTGAAAAGCAGCCAACCATTCACCGTCATTTACCATCACTCTGACCAAAGCAGCCAGCCATTCACCATCACTTACCATCCCTCTGATCAAAGCAGCCAACCATTCACCGTCATTTACCATCACTCTGACCAAAGCAGCCGACCATTCACCGTCACTTACCATCACTCTGACCAAGTAGCCAGCCATTCACCGTCATTTACCATCACTCTGACCAAAGCAGCCAACCATTCACCGTCACTTACCATCCCTCTGACTGACCAAAGCAGCCAACATTCACCGTCATTTACCATCACTCTGACCAAAGCAGCCAACCATTCACCCGTCATTTACCATCACTCTGACCAAAGCAGCCAGCCATTCACCATCACTTACCATCCCTCTGACCAAAGCAGCCAGCCATTCACCATCACTTACCATCCCTCTGACCAAAGCAGCCAGCCATTCACCATCACTTACCATCCCTCTGACCAAAGCAGCCAGCCATTCACCCATCACTTACCATCCCTCTGACCAAAGTAGCCAACCATTCACCGTCATTTACCATCACTCTGAACAAAGCAGCCAACCATTCACTGTTACTGCAGCTAGGGCAGTGACATCACACTGGTCCCTAATTTTCATTCAGTAATCTTACAAGAGTACAAATCACAAATGGCCATTTTCTTTTTTCTGGCTTATCACCCATCTAGAGTTCACACTGATGAGTTTTTACAAAGAGACCCCTTGTCAGTCTACCACTCATTCATTCCGCAGAATTGTTTTTCTGTAGCCTTTCTGTACATGTTTCTAATTTCAGAATATTTAAAAAAAAAAAAAAAAACTGTGATGTGTGATTGCCATCATGATATGATGTCTGAGGAAGGTGAAGACAACCCTCATTTAAAGCTGTATCTGCGACAGGCAGCTCAAGCAAATTATTACCCAATCAATGCACGCTCACTCAAGACCGAAAACTTGTTTCCAAAGGACAAGCTTGGTGAGATCTCCACTGCCATATAGCACCTAACAAAAAAATGATGATGTTGTTTTGCAATCTTCTTCTTCCTCATTCTTCAACTACAGCTCTTTGGTGAGATTTTTGCACACGCTACCACTTTAAAAGCTGTCGTTAGGTAGCCACATTCTGACTCCTGGAGCAATGATGTTTTTTGCTTTGGGAGATATTTTTTTACTGTTGCTTTTTTTTGTTTCCACAATGATCTGTCTACCTACCTAAGAAGTATGGGGATTTGATATACAGGCCTTTCCCCCCCCCTAACACCCCGTTACAGGAGACACTGGTAACACGTTTCATCTGAAGGACCTG